>LCTX01000278.1:0-22190 GCA_002233555.1 Limonomyces culmigenus | reverse complement strand
GCTCACTGCTCGCCGGGGCCGTCCCATCCGGTACTACTGCGCCATCGGCAGACACCGGCGGCGGAAGCTTGGACCCCTTCGCACGCGGCGGCTCCGCAAAGTCCATCAGACAAATCGCGCACGACGCACGGTTCGACGCGAGGCGAACGAACGGGAGCTCGGACGCGACCCAGTTCTCCTCCCACGTCTCAGGCTCGCCGTCGTGGTTAGCTGCCGCACCTCCGGCCTTGGTGCCGGTAGACCTGGCGCCCTTGCGGCGGCGGAGGAGCGCAAAGCGGAAGCGGCGCTTCTTCTTGGTGGCGGCGTCCTTGGGCGGCGGATAGACGGCGGGCGCGATGCCGTCCGCAGGCTCCTCGTCCGGCGGCGCAGGGATGTACATGACGAGCGGGATGCGCTCGACGGTGCTGCGCGCGAGCTTGCCGACGGGCGGCTTGATGCCGAGCGGGTTCTGGAGCGGGTGCCGGCCGAGCACGAGGAGGATGATGTTGAGCGCGAGGAAGATGATCGGGCCGAAGAGGAAGATCGCGAGCCCGATCACGAAGACCTCCGCGACGGCGAGGTACGAGAGCAAGAGGAGCGCGAGCGTCAGGAACCAGAGGTGCGGGGCCGAGTGCCGACACGTGTCAAAGGAGGTGAAGAGGAAGATATGCGCGCCCACGAACCAGATGAAGCCTAGAAGCGAGGAGAGGACCGTGAGCCTGCGGAAATATAGTCAGTTCGGGAGTGGAACAGTCGATCGGCTCGGGACTGACCGGGTGTACATAGGAGGCTGTGCGTTGCGATTGCGCCGTCCGGGCGCTGCAGGGGCCAACACCGTTGGTGGAGGCTGCAGGGTGTACGGATGAGTTGGGGTCATAGGCGAGGTCACTGTCGAGTCGCCGTTTCCGACTGGTCCGGCAGTGATGTTCGTGCGGACAGGTCGTTGGCGACTTTGCTTCCACGACCACAGGCTCAGACCACAGATCAACACCGCCTTCAGAATCCATATGACGTCCCATGCAACGAGAGGTTGGGAGCATGCACCCCATTCAGTTTTGAAGGGCATCGTCGGGCTCTGTCTGTGTGCAGCGATGGCCAAGAGCGCGATCGTCACAGCGATCTGCGAGTCGTCAACATGATGTCATATAGACGAGGCCAGGCAAGCGCTCACCATAGTAGCCCCAGTCCCGAACGCCCACAGGAGGCCTATGAGTGCCCGGCGCTGACGCGTCCCATCCCTACCTCGGCCAAAGACTGCCAAGACGCGTCGCAGCCTGGGCATGGGCACGCCCAGCACGTCGCCACGATCATGCCCGCCGGCCCCGCCGCCCACCGCCGCGGGCTCAGGCTGCTCCTGGACCGCCGGCAGCGGCCCAGGTGGGATGCCCCACGGATTGGCGTATGTGGCGGGGCGGTGGTGCTCGGCGAACATGGCGCGTGGAGGTGAGGCGGGAAGGGCGAGCATAGGCAGCTCATTTCCGGGCGCTGGCTCGATGGCCGTGGTGCGATGTACCGCCAGGGGCTCCAATGGCGAGGATGGGTGCGAGTTAATGTCGGTCAGCGAGCGTGCTCGCCGTAGAGGGAGCCCGGCACTGCTGGATGCCGCAGTAGTGTTCGAAGACATGCTCGTGGATGTATCCATAGCAGTGTTCTATAGTGTCCAATACACAGAGGCGTGGGGGACCCCAATGGTAGACCGGGAGAGAGCAGCTGCCGAGCGACACGCAGTTGCGCGGCGGTGATTGCTTATGTCGCTCCCGCCTGACGCGCGGCTGTTGTACAGGACTCGGATAAGGCGCAGCGCTTGTTGTTCGCAGTCTCTGATTGTCTCAGTGCCGAGCTGACGCGGACGCTGTACGCGATGTCGATGATGCTTGTTCCTGGCGGTGTTGTGCTTGAAACGCTGCTTACGTCAAGGGAAGGAGGAGACGAGTGCGGGGGCGCCTACCTCGGGCTTCGGCTTTGTGCATAGCCGGTCCTCGTTTCCCCACACCCTTCAACTTCACTCGACTATCCGCTCTCTACTATGCGTGCTTTCTTGATTGACCACTATGACCACCCGTCCAAGCTGCGGCTGAGTCCGAATGCCCCCGAGCCGAGCGTCCAGAGCTTGAAGAAGGACGAAGTGCTTGTGGATGTGTACAGTGCAGCCCTCAACTTTTTCGATGTTCGTCCCTAGCATAGCACAGTGTATACGTGCGCACTTTATTAATGCCCGTATGAAGATCCTGCAAGCTCAGGGTAAATACCAGAACCAACCGCCGTTCCCCGTGCGTCTCCCACTCCACTGTTTCCCTCCCCCAACTCACCCAACCTCAGTTCGTGCTCGGCGCCGAATTTGCTGGTCGCATCTCCTCCTCCTCTCCTATTCCTGCAGGATGCTCCTTCAAGCCCGGTGACAGAGTATTTGGTTACGGACAGGGCTCGTTCGGGGAGAAGGTCGTGACTTCCTATAAGAGCATCCTACACATGCCGAGCACGTTGAACTACGACCAGGCTGCTGGTCCGTTCTACGCTACATGATACTCGGATGCCGATACTGACGATATACAGGATTGTTCGTCACCTGGCCAACTTCGTACGAAGCACTTGTCGGACGGGCAGAGCTCAAGCCCGGTCGGTACTTCTTAGCCACCGACTTGAACTACGGCTTACATTCTGCATCATAGGCGAATGGGTCCTGGTGACAGCTTCGGCAGGTGGTGTTGGTATTGCAGCATGCCAGCTTGCTAAAGGTATGACCACATGACTGAAGCCTTCCACATTGATCCTCAGCTCCGTCACCCAGCCCTGGGCGCGAAAGTAATTGCCGCGGCTGGCTCCGCGTCCAAGCTCGAAGTGTCAAAAAAGCATGGTGGTGCCGACCACGTCGTCGACTACACAAAGCCAGGCTGGCAGAAGGAGGTGCTACAGCTCACAGGCGGTGGCGGCGTCGACGTCATCTACGACCCCGTCGGCATGATCAAAGGTAGCTCCACTCGCTGCTCCTCTTCCAAAGAGCTCACGCCGACGGTTGGGTAGACTGTTTGAAGTGCATCGCGTGGAAGGGCCGTGCCGTTGTCGTGGGCTTTGCAGCCGGCAAGATCGAGCAGCTCCCACTGAACCTTGTGCTCCTCAAAAACATCAGCATCGTCGGTATCCACTGGGGCGCGTACACGAGTGAGCACACCTTTAACTAGCTCTGAACCACTGCTGATGTGTATCTGCAGAGAACGAGTCAGCGCGGGTGACGCAGGTCTGGACGGAGCTCCTCGCGCTCATGGCCGCGAACCGCGTGCGACCAGTCGTATACGACCAAGTGTATACGCTCGACACCCTCGTGCAGGGTCTGGATGACCTGGAGAAGCGCCGGACTTGGGGGAAGGCCATTGTTCGCGTGCGGGATGCAGACAAGGAGAAGGCCAAGTTGTAGTGCATGCTTCGCTTCTCAATAACTAGTAATACTACAACATAGCACTTGCTTACATCCATCATTGGAAAGCCGTCTTCAACGCCTCGAGCTCATACCGTTTCGAACTGCCTCTAACCTCGACGATCCACGGGCAGGGCTGAGCCAAGAGGCTCGTAATTTGCTCAGCGTTAGTGATGACAGAGTCCTCTACTTGACAAGAAGTCAAGATCAAATACCGTATGGGATAGAACTGATCATCATGGGGCAACGAGGTCATTTCCGTCAATGTCTCGATCAGGGTGCACGCTTCCGGTTCATCATCCATGTACTCGTCAAGGTTGGCGTCCTGTAGATGAACGGTCTGGATCCAGAAACCCGAGCGATTGGTGTACAAATGATTCAAGGCGGCGATGAAGCATGTGACGGTAGCTTGACCAGAGCCGTGTATGAGTTGTATCTTCTGCCAGCGCAGGATGGGCAGTATGCACATAGTAGTAGCCGTGTCAGCCGTGGCGACACCAGTGTGTAACGCGAAAGAATGAACATCCATGAAAGGCAGAGCCTCGTCAGCCAACATCTTTCCAAGCTCTGAAACTCTGATTCCATAACATGTGATGACCGCGAGACGCCCCATTGACGGCGTCAAGTCTCCAACTCTGTCGGGAAGATAATGCAAGACAGGACCCTGATTTTCGATTGAAAGAACTCCCGAAGAAGGCCACCCAGAACTATGGATGACTTGGCGCATCAGTGGTTCAACATCTGCGGGCGGTGAAAAGAAATTACCATCTACACGGATACACCGGAGGGAAGGCAAACGAAGCATTTTGAGTACAACGAGACATATCCTTGGACAACCATCCTGCATATATTCATGCAAGTCTTGAAGAAGGATGGAGCTGGAGAGGCGGCTGGATGGTAGGTCGGATGATAGGTCTGTCGGCAGCACACGGGACATATAGAACCGACGTAGACAAGGAGCGTTGATCAGCATCGCATGTACGTCCATCAGAGACCATCGAGGATGTCGTTCGTGTGGCTCCCCGTTAATCCTTGACGTCACAAGGCTGGTGAGCATGGGAGAGTGAGGTGTGATACGACTGATCTGGATATTGAGATGAATCAAAACAGGCCAGGTCAACCAAGGGTTAGATAATGGGAAAGAAGGAACGTCGCATGTGGAACGGAAACAATACAATCTTACGCTCTCGATGCATCCAAGGTCACAGCCTGCGACGAGGTTGCTCACGATCTCATCGCACATCGCTGAATCACGTTCGTTGATATCCAAACTGCGTATGCGGCTATGCGAGCGAAGAACGGAGATGAGAGCTGCATGCGCCTGGCGCCTGGCCGTGGTGGACACGCCGCCACGACCCGGATAAGTGATATCCAGTGGCACAATTCCGGCTCGTTTTATCATCTCGCTCGCAGCTGTAGGGTTCCAGAGTATCGGGGCCCTCCAGAGTATGTGGTGTGAAAGAGCCTCGTCGCGCCAATGCCGACAAACTTGGGAAAAGGCCAGTAGATGCGGCAGCCTCATCGTAAAAGCCGACGGCGAGCAATGCCAGAATATGACAATTAGCACCTCATCAGGTAGAGAAAAGATCGCTGGGAGTTGCGTTGGAGGAGAAAGCGACATCGTGGTCTGTTGGGCGGCGTACAAGGTGGAGGAAGGAAGGCAAGGAGAACCTCACTGTCGCTGCCCGCTACCCTTTCTGCTTTCACCTTCATCCACACTTACGGTCACATCGCATACACCATTTGTACTTTCGCACATCTTGCAGCTTAACATGAACATATACGCAAGTCCGTCGTGTAGACGGGTCCAATACAGCTCTCCGGCAAGATGACGACGGCCATCGGCGGGGACTCGGAGCAGCCTTGGACTGACGCGCTCGCATCCGTACTCAAACCTCCCTCGTCTACTCCCTCCACAATCTAAAGGACCCTTGTATGTCGTGGAGTGCAAATGGCCTAAGGGCGGCACGAGCCTGGACGGTTCTCTCGCGTTCTCGCCCCCTCCTCCTGCTTCGGCCCATCTCCTCGAGTAGTAGTGCCAGGGACAGAGCACTATCTGCAACAGTCATAGGGTTACCGTCTCTCAAACCGGTAGAGAAGGGTGTGCGGCCGTCTCATCATACGAACAATACCGGAACGAGGTTTAAGAACCCATGGGACTCGTTCCGGTGAGCACGTCTTACACCTTCTCACTCATTGGGATCAACCAATCTAACATGATCCTAGTTTTCCGAGTGGGTTCACAATGTTCAAAGTAAGCTTTCTCCCTCGCCGTTCTTTCACTCTGGCTCACGACGATTGAAAGATGTTGTTTCGCCACTTCACGGAAGACGGGCCCGTCATTCCCAAACCGCATGAACTCGCACAGTTGATTCCCTCTCAAACTCCCACATGGGGTATGGCTGCCCAGAATTCCGAAAAGATCAAAGCCACCTGGCTCGGACATGCCGCTTACCTCGTCGAGCTCCCAACACCTTCCGGCGCGACCCGTGGCCCGCGGACACTGTTCGACCCCGCTCTCTCGCGCCGCTGTGCCCCATTCCAGTGGATTGGGCCGCTGCGCTTCACAGACGCACCCTGTGCCACGAAAGACATCCCCGCTCTCGACGCCATCGTGCTCAGCCACAACCACTACGACCACATGGACTCGACGACGCTGAAAGCCCTCAATGCCCAGCACGCGCCGCACGTCTTCGTGCCGCTCGGGAACGAGCCCATCTTGCGCTCATTTGGGTTCCCGAAGGAACGGATCCACTGCCTCGACTGGTGGGACGGCAGGTCCTTGGCACTCCAGTTGCCGTCCGTAGATCCAAAGGCGCCGCCCGTCGAGACGATCGTTGGCCTCACTTGCACACCGGCGCAGCACGTGGCGAACCGCTCGTTCTACGACCGAGGCCGTACACTATGGTCCTCATGGGCGCTCAAGGCACAGACGGGCCAGAAGGTGTTCTTTGGAGGCGACACGTCCTACCGAACTGTAGCGGAGGGCGAAGTTGAGGAGAAGATGCCGCGGTGCCCGGCCTTTGTGGAGATCGGACAAACGTTCGGCGGCTTTGACCTGGCATTGCTCGGGATCGGGTCCGTTTGCTCTTGAGGCGGTTGAGCCGGATGCTGACCGAGGCACAGGGCATATGCACCGGAGAAGGTACTCTCAAGTGTACATGCCTCGCCTTCCGACGCGGTCGAGATTTTCAAAGAGATCCGAGCTAAGCGGGCGCTGGCGATGCATTGGGGTGAGTATATGATGTCTGGAAATTAACCGATCGCTCATCACAAGTCCTGCAGGTGCATGGAAGTTGTCGGACGAGCCTATAATGGAACCACCAGCGAAGCTACGAGAGGCATGTGCAAAAGCGGGCTTCAAGGCGGAAACGTTCGACATCTGTGGACTCGGCGAGACAAGGATGTTTTGAAACGCAGGAAGGGAACTGTGATCGGACGGTTGTGGCTATATAGGTGCTCTAATATGAACATAGTTTGTCCTCGGCGTCAACAATTTACGAGAGCGAGGGTTGTGGGTGCAACTATGTGAGTAGATGATCGTGGCCAAGGGCTCCTAGGCATGCGAGCTGGCTCGATACAATGTGGAAAACAGGATGACAAAGATGGTTGGTCGACGGGGTCGTGGTTTCGAGTGACGTTGGCTTTAACGGGAAGATACTTTGAACGTCAAGCATCTCCCGTTAAAGCAAGCGCCCACGAAGCCACTTTGCCTTTGTGCACGCCGAGCACATCCCAAGATTCTGTATACCATGTACCCAAGAGTCACATGTGTAGTCAGCCCAAGGCGGGCAGCAACGCAGTCAGGAGTTGCCGCTGCAGTACTATGTCGTCTGCAAGTGACCACATTCAGCAAGCACGGTGGTGCAAAAAAGGAATCAGAAGGTGTGACACCCCGAAGGATGATCAAGGTGATTCCGTGGAGGGAGGTGGTGGATATGTGAAGAGTGCGTGAAGAGCGGCCCTGAGTGTGAGATCGCAAAAGGTGATCGGTGCTTCTGTGAGACTGGTCGCCCTTGCCTGTCTTTTTCCTCTCGCTTGAGGTATGACAAGGTCACCGAAAGCGCCCACAGACCACTGGCAAGATGAGCCCGACCGCCGGCAGGGAAGCGAGAGGGAGTGGTTCGTACATCACCGCATGTTGCGCCTCGTGTGTGTCTATTGTGGGTGTGCTATGCATGTTTCGACCGTTGTACTCGTCCGCCGGGACGCGCTGTACAGGTGAAAGCCAGGCAAGCTGTCGGTCTCTACTCCCTTGCGACGGTGCGAGACGGTGGCAACAGGCGGGCTGGCCGCCAGACAACGGGGAGAGGACAAGCGGCGGCGGTGACAGATGACGTCAGCTGCTTCTTCGGATCAGGCAAACTCAATCGTCGCGGTGCACGTGATGTTGCTCGGTTGTTGAACGGATCCCCACCGCGCTCCGAATTCGAACAACCGCCTGGCCGCCCCGCCGGAGGCCTGTCCCGCCGCTGTCCCGCCCCTTGCACTGCCCGCCTGCGCCGCCCACCCTCACACCACCTTTCTCTCTCTGTCTCTCTGCCTATGACGATGATGTTCGACTCTCCACCATCCTACGTACACAGCGCCCGCCCGACGCGCGCCGGCGCCGCACTCTCGCCCCCGCGCCGCCCCGCCGCAGCAGGCCAGCCGAGCCCGCTCGACAGCCCGCTGCTGAAGAAACTGTCGTTCCCGGCCTTTGCGTCCTCGTCAGAGCTGGGCTCGTTGATGGTCGCCGCCCCCTCTGCGCCGCGCACCCGCACCGCACGGCGCGCGCAGCCCACGCCGCGGCCGATCCCGATCGAGGATGACGACGACGGGAGCGTGTTCCTGTCCTCGCCCACGCACACGCCCGTCAAGCGCGCGGCGAGCCAGCGCGCCGCACTCTCGCCGCTCGCGATCAACCCGCTCGAGGGCGCGCCGCCGCGGACGGGCGCCAAGCGCAAGCCCGCGCCGGCGACGTCGAACGGAAACACGCCTGTAGGGAGGACGCCGGCCCGGATGACGCCGCTCAAAACCGCAGGGGGCCCGTTCGCGCTCGACCGGCTCGCACCCCTCGCCGCGCCCTCGTTCATCGATCGCGACCGCACCCCGCAGACTAAGGCCGACGCGGATGGTCTGCTCCGCAGCCAGACCGCGAGCATGACGAGGCTCCGCATCGGCGACCGTGCTGCCGTCGACGACGCGTTTGGCATCCCCGACGACGAGGATCAGGTCGTCCCTGCCGCGGTCTCACCTGACGGACACGTCACCAAGCGCCGCGTCCGCTCGCGTCCCGTGTCTACAGATCTGCGTGACATGATACTTATACCCGCCTCTCCACCCCCGATACCAGTAAGACGATTCATCTTACGTGTGCCTCATATAAGCTCTAACCATGAGTGCTAGGCACTTTCGTTCCCTTCCTCGTCAAATATTGGTTTTTGTCCCTCCAGTCCCGGACCCGCTTCACCGTGCAGCTCTTCGTCATCTGACTTTGGTTCTCCTCGGGCTCGCCGCTCCCACGCACGTCGTCCGCGAACACGGACATCAAGCACTCGGCTCCTGCTGCCTGTTCCGCTCAGCCGTCATGTCAGCTCCGGCACCATGTTTTTCGGCCCAGCAATACCACAACCGGAGAAGGTGGTCACCCCCAAGAAGGCTCCCGTCGTCTCTCACCACGCGTCACCTACTATCACCATGCGGCCGAAGATGGTGAACCGTCACTCCTACTCGGGTGCTGACACCGTCAACCAGTGGAACCGCTCGCCCAACCGGTCTGTGCCTGCGCTTGCGGACGACGACGAGGAGATGTTCTTCTCTGGCCCGTCGTCCAGCTCGTTCTCCTTCGAGCCCGCCTCTGGCTTCATGTCTCCTCCGCACTCGCCGCCCACCGGGCTCCCCAAGAAGTTCAAGCACCGCGACTCGGGGATCTGCCTGTCGACTTCGGACGAGGAGGGCCTCCGCCGGCTCTCGAGCGTCTCCGACCACAGCCTCGACAGCCGGATGCCGTCTGCCAGCACCTCCGTGTCCACCGCCCCCAGCTCCGGCTCCGAGCTCGGCCTCGGTGCGCTCGTCACACCGCTGTTCGGGCCGTCCATGGCCTCGGGCTGGCCCAGCCTGCCCCAGCCTGCGTTCCACGAGGACGACAGCGAGGAGGGCGGGCTGGAGGCCCACGTGCTTCGTGCGCTGCACCAGCCCGCCAAGCCCGTCTCGGGCGCCGCGATCTCCGACAGCGGGCTGGGCAAGCGCGCGCCAGGCACGCCGGTGAAGAAGGTCAAGACGGCGTTCGTCACCGCGCGGCCCTGGCAGAGCGCGTTCATGCCAAGTAAGATCGGCCTGCCGTTCGTCAGCGGCGGCGAGCCGAAGGAGAAGGCTGCGCAGGGCAAGGCGAAGAAGAAGCCGCGCCAGAGCATGCCCGCCGCGCTCCCGCAGACGACCGTCGGCAAGGCCAAGCGGCTCATGTTTGCGCGCACGGAGAGCATAGCCAGCACCGCGGACGCCGAGAGCGAGAGTGACGCGGAGACGGCCAGCCCGAGCGCGCTGCGCGACAACAAGTACACGGGCCTCGGCCTCGGCCGCCCGTCGGGCGTCGCGCAGCGCGCGAAGTGGCTCATGCGCCGGAGCAGCTCGGGGCAGTTTAGCGCCGGGCAGTTCGAGAGCGGCTCCGAGTCGACGGGGAGCGCTGGTACACCGACGAGGCTAGCCAAGAAGGGCGGTCAACCATCCCCGTCTGCCTTGTCGCAGTTCTCGCCGACCGGAGGCCTGTTCAAGCACCTCTCTGGCTCCGGCTCGCGCTCCGGCTCCACCTCTAGCGCTTCGACCATGTCGTCCCTCAACTCGCCGACGACAGCCAAGGCCGGCCCGGGCCAGGGCAAGATGCTCCCGTTCCCGGCCCCCCGCCCCCTCCGCCACCGCCAGAGCAGCGTCGAGCTCTTCCGCTCCTCGGACAACGCGCGGCCCGCAGCACCCTTCGCGCTCACGCTCGCTGCGTCCACCGTCTCGACAGATAGCACGACGTCCACGCCGACCGCCGCGCACTTTGCGTTCCCGTCGACGTCGCCCGCCAGCCCGCCGCGCGCGACGGGCCTCACGCGCGTCCGCATGACGTCGATGTGCGACGCGGAGGCGAGGCCTGGCCGCTTTGAGCGCGAATTTGTGGAGGTCAACGAGATGGGCTCGGGCGAGTTTGGGTGTGTGTATCGTGTGCGCCGCAAGGCGGGCGGGTCGGGGGAGTGGGCGGTTAAGAAGAGCGGGCGGTTCGAGGGCGTGCGTCAGCGGTTGCGGCTGCGTGAGGAGGTCGATGTCCTCAAGCACCTCAGCCGGGCATCGCAGGCCGTCGGCCTCGTGGGCGGAACGCACCCGAATGTGCTCGGCTACGTCGACAGCTGGGAGCAGGACGAGCGGCTGTACATCCGCACGGAGCTTTGCGAGCTCGGAAATCTCGCGCGCTTCCTCTGGGAGTTCGGCCGGGTGTGTCCGCGCCTGGACGAGGGCCGCGTGTGGAAGATCTTCGCGGAGCTGTCCGCGGGCCTCGCGTTCGTCCACGGCAGCGGCGTCATCCACCTCGACCTCAAGCCGGCGAACGTGTTCGTCACCGGCGCCGGCCACTTCAAGATCGGCGACTTTGGCATGGCCTCGCTCTGGCCCCGCCCGCGTGCGGTCGAGCTCGCGGGCGAGGAGCGCATGAGCTTCGAGCGCGAGGGCGATAAGGTGTACATGGCCGCCGAGGTGCTCCAGGGCGTGTACGGCCCCGCTGCGGACGTCTTCAGGTGGGCGTCGCGAGCGCCTTGTCGGGGGCGTGTGCTGATAAACGCATAGTCTGGGGATGATCATGCTCGAGGCGGCGACGAACGTCGTCGTGCCGGACCAGGGCGAGCCCTGGCACCGCCTGCGCCACGAGGACCTGAGCCAGGTCGAGCTCGACGGCTTCTCGCCCGAGCTCGTCAGCCTCCTGCTCTGCTGCATGCGCGAGCAGCCCGCCGCGCGCTGGAGCGCGGCGGCCGTCGCGGCGCACGCCCCCGTCGCGCGCGCACGGCGCGCGACGGACGCGGCCGGCGTCGGGTTCGCGGGCAGCCCACTCGCGAGCCCCGCGCCTGGATTTCTTGCGGAGGTGCTCGGCCGCGAGGTCCGCCCGATGAGCCCTGTTGGCGAGGAGGACTGGGACGACGGGGACGCGCGCATGGACCTCGGCCTGTGAGGCGGCCGTCTAACTTTCTGTTTCTTTTGGGTTTCCTGTTTCGTGTCTCGACTCTGCGCATCTATGCCCGCACACACCCTCGTTCAGCCTCGCTCACATCGCTCTGATTGCCTATAACCCTCGTTCGGTCTGCATGCCTCGTTCTGTTGATTTACCGTAGTGTATTCTCGTTTTGTCGGCTCCTGATCGTTCCTTTGTTCATGCAATGTAACTGTATGGTGTACATTTTTCTTCTATGTGGATTGCTGTGGTGGTAGACGGCGGGGCTATCCAGCCCGAACTAGGACTGCTTTCAGGCGGTGCTCTGAGCTAACCGCCAGTCAGCGTTGCTGCTGAGCGGCCCTCGCTTCTTTCCTCCCCTTTCTCCACATCCACGGACATCTTGAGCCTACATCGCTGCTTGATTCCATCCATCGCTGGTTGATCTCGTATTATCATGCCCGACGTGCTATAGAACGAGATCAACCTTGGCGCGTTCGGACACATAGGACTTGACGCAGAGAGCGCTGTAGTTCAGCTCAGGCGCGTGCTCGAGAAGCAGCTGAGCGAGGATTTGAATGCTTTGACGCCAGCGATGGAATTGGAGCGTGCAGTGGACGAGCGGACGCTTGAGCTTCTTTGCCGATACGAGTCGTGTCCCAAAGATCCAGCGGAGTGTGAGTTGTTGTTTGGTCATCTGGCGGATGACCTCTTGGCATGGTGGGAACAAGGATTAAATGCGTTGGCGTTGGCGGCATGTGTCGAGGTTGAGAGAGGGCTGTTGAGCCTTCGACCGACTGGACATCCAAATCGAGTCAAGTCGTGTACAAGTCTCGCAACCTCGCTCAGGGAGCGCTACCAGCATACTGGATACATTGCACTTCTTGATGAGGCAATCATGCTTGGAAATGAAGTGCTGGATCTCTGTTCCACCGGTCATCCCAAGCGAGTCGCGTCGTGTACTAACCTCGCAATCTCACTCATGACACGCTATAATCACACCGGAGACACTGCGCTGCTTGACAAGGCCATCACTCTCCAGAGTGAGGCACTAGATCTTTGTCCAGCCGGTCATCGAAAGCGAGCCATGGCTTGTGTGAACCTCTCAATCTCACTCCGGAGGCGCTATCATCACACAGGAGACACTGCATTGCTTGACAAGGCTATCACGCTTCAAGAAGAAACACTAGATCTTCATCCAGCTGGTCATGCTGACCGAGCCGATTCATGTGCAAATCTCGCACTCTCGCTCAGGGCATGCTACCAGCATACTGGATACACTGCGCTTCTTGACAAAGCTATCACACTTGAAAACGAAGTCCTAGATCTTTGTCCAACCGGTCATCCTGACCGAGCCATGTCCTGTACAAACCTTGCAGGCTCACTCATGACACACTACGGTGTGACCGGAGACACTGCACCGCTTGACAAGGCTATCACGCTCCTGAATGAAGCACTGGATCTGCAGCCAGCTGGTCATCCAGAACGAGCCTGGTCATGTTTGAATCTTGCGGGGTCATTCAGGATGCGGTATTATCTGACTGGAGATGCTTCATCCCTCGATAGTGCTGTCCGACTGAGTAGAGAGGCACTCACGCTGAGCAAGCTTGAAGATCCTGCCCGATGGAGGCCCTTGGGGGAGCTGATAGAGCTCCTTCACTATGTGCCGCATCCGCTTGACTGGGACGCCATCCTCAACTATCTTCTTGAAGCCTTCAATGCTCCGTCATATGATGATGTCAACAACTTTCTCGGTGCCACAGTTCCACTACCACTGAGCCTTGACCTGGACAGTTTATCACACCAGCAACAGCATACTTTGCTCGACATTCATGTCAGCGCCCTCAACGTTGTAGCTCTGGTGGCTGGCTTTGCCCTCGAGGCCTCCAGTCAGCTCAAGCATACACTATATGCAAACACTCTTGGACCAGCTGCCTTCAAGCTTGCCGCACATTTGGATCTGCTTCCGCAAGCGCTTCAGCTTCTTGAGCGCGCAAGAGGCGTCATTTGGTTGCAAACGCTGCACATGCGTGATCCCCAACTTGATGGTGTCTCAGTCGAGTTGGAGAAGAAGCTACAAGGTCTCTTGAGCAGCAACAGTCCCAGTACGCATGCAGACTTGCTCTTGAATCAGAATATGCTCTACAGCCAGCGAGATGAGTTACAGCAGGTCATTAGCCAGATTCGCTCACTTCCGGATATGAACGACTTTATGCGTGGCCCTGATACTGAGACCCTGCTCAATGTGGCCGCACATCATCCCGTGGTGGTACTGATTGCAGGCAAAGAGGCATGTTATGCCGTTATCGTCACCGCTGACCAGGCGGCGCTAGAGTGCATCACGCTCCCAGATATGAACCATCAGAAGCTCCAAGAGTTCACGCTGGAGGGCTGAACTCTTCAGAAGCGTGGCTCTGCTGCAGATCCAAAGCACCGAGGTATATGTGTGGATAGGAAGACATTATACCCTACTCTGGCTGGGCTGTGGCGGACGGTCGTCAAGCCGGTCATACAGCATCTTGGTCTGGAGGTGAGTGCATCGCAGGAGCTTATTTGATATTGACGAACTGATGAGCAGCCGCAGAAGACAGGAGGACGCGATCGCCCCAGAATCCACTGGTGCCCTACTGGATCGTTCACAGCCGTGCCAGTCCACGCAGCTGGGATCTACAAGGACTCGAGAAGTGAATGTTGCTCCGACTTTGCCGTCTCGTCGTACACGCCGACCCTCACAGCGCTTATCCAAGCACGCAAGGGCATCACACCTCTCACTGCGCACCAGATCAGGCTGGTGGCCATTGCGGCAGAGCACACTTCAGAAGCCGACTTACCTCCTCTCCACTATGCTGTGCCCGAGGTGCGCGATGTGGTCGAGATTGTTGCACAAGCGGGTGCTTGTGTTGTCCCTGATGCTGCAGCACTCGACGTCGCACATATCCTCTCAGAGCTCCAGTCCTCGCACATCCTCCACCTCGCTTGCCATGGTATCCAGCACGCGACCGAGCCGCACAAGAGCCACTTCTGCCTGCGTACAGGTCGCCTCAGTGTGTTGGATCTGATGAATCAGGAGCTTAAAGGCGCATTCTTCGCCTTCCTCAGTGCATGCGAGACTGCTAAGGGCGACCACAAGCACGCAGACGAGGCCGTCCACCTCGCAGCTGCGATGCTGTTCTCCGGCTTCAAGAGTGTCGTGGCCACGATGTGGTGAGTATTGACTAAATCCAAAGTACAAGCTCTAAGTCTGATCCCAATTGCAGGGGGATGAACGACGAAGATGGGCCATTCGTCGCCAGACAGTTCTACCAGCGGCTATTCAGAAACGAGACCATCGACACCGACTCGATAGCCTATGCGCTTGACGAAGCAGTGAATGCATTGAGAGAGAAGGGGGCGCCGCCGGAGCACTGGGCGACATTCATCCATATGGGTGCATAGGCCGTTTAAGGGCAGTAGGAGGATCCAACCGACGGAGAATGGAGGCGGCACACTCTTGAATGAATTGAACAATATTGCTTGACATGCGTTTGTGACATCACATCAAGGTTGGCGGAATACCAAGCGTTACAAGTGCTAAGATGCTCCGAGCGGCTCAGTGTAGAGGAGTTGAGGCGAGGACTGCTAGGACGAGGAGCCAGAGCAAGAGAGGACAGGCGCCCGACCATCTCTCTTGCTTTCCCTCCACCCTGCTATCCCGCCTCGCACTCCGCGCAATGCACACGATGCGCTCTGCAAGCGCGTTGCTCACGTCCATGCAAGCCGCACCGCTCGTCCGCTTCGACTCGTCGCACAACGAGACGCTCGAGCTCTCGTCCTCGTTCCCTGCTTCCTATGCCTCCCAATGTCGGCACGCCGCCCACGGAGCTGTCCTTTGACCTGGCCGAGGCCAAGGCGTACCTGATCGCGGCAGACGCGCGCTTCGGGCCCGTGTTTGCGCGCTTGCGCTGCAAGCCGTTCGAGGAGTCCGCTGCGCCCATCGACCCATTCCAGATGCTCGCACAGAGCATCCTCGGCCAGCAGATCTTGTGGCTCGCTTCACCGTCCTCCCCGTGGGCGACCTCGGCGTCCATTACTTACATGGGTGCATAGGTAGTTGAAGTGCCCGACGGAGGTTGAAAGAGGGTACACTTTTGAAGATATCGAACAACATTTCTAGACGTGTTGCATGACGTCGGTGTGCCAAAACAAGACACCGCTGCGTCACAACTATCTGAAGATGTATTCTGTATGGTCCAATCACGAGATGAGCGGTCTAGAAGGGCGTGACGAACACGAACTATGATCACCACCTGAGACAGCACGACCCAGACGCGGGATGACCGCGACGCGTACGACGAGCGTGAACAGAAAGAAGAAGGATCAAGTGTGTCTATGACATGAAGATGGACGACGCCAAACGGCGTCACCGCTTACATTGAAATGGTCGGGCTGGTCGGGGACTGGCGTGGTATGTTTGAATGGTCGGTCATACACCTGCTATCAAGATAGGCACAGTGTTTACTTGTTAAACTGAGCAACACCGGTTCGGGGATTTGCTATATCCGCCAAGCGTATGGTCGACTGAATGGCTCTACTTTGTATCTGATAAATAGCCTGCATCGTATACACTTTGCGTGTTCCTTGCTCATAGCGATGCTCCCGCGGCCGGAGCGTGTTGGTGCGGTGCACTGTTTAGGCAATCGACTCGGGAGATCTTCGCAGAAGGCGCAGAGCAGTGTGATGATCGCCTCTGGATCTTCCTTCTGAGGCTTCTTGTTTTTGTCTGTCGCGCGCGGATGATGGTTGTGTGGAGTGTCTACCGTCTCTCTTTCTCCACCGTCCGCCGTTGAGGATGGGTTGCGATGACCACCTGTCCCTCTGTGTGAGTCGGGGCTTGGGCTCGGAGGGCGCCCTGGCAACGGGCGATGTGATGCGCGGGCCGGAGGGCGTCCGCCGGGTCGAGACTCTTCTTCTGTTCGGTCCTGTCCACGCGGGCGCCGCTGCACATCGCCCCCCTCTCTTCCTCCCAGCGTCGGAGGCCAGCTGTTGCTGTCGCTCGCCTTGTTCGCCTCCCGCAGCCAGGACCGCGGTCAACAGCCCCAAGCCTGACGTTAATCCGCCCCGGTGCCGGTAGCCTCGTCCTCACTCAGCGGCTGGGCGTCATCGATTAAGAGTGCCCGCACTCCTGCTCGACCACCACCACCGTCGGCCACCGTGCTCGTCGTAGCCAGCGCGTAGCATCATCGCCCCGCCCCGGCCTCGATCGCGGCCCTGCTTCTGGCCCTGCTTTTCGTTAGCCACCAACTCCTATCCGCAGCCCAGCCCACGCCCGCGTCCCCCTTCCCTTCCCTTCTTTCGCCCTCCCTCAACGCCGACCCTCCATGTCTTCCTCCAGCCGTCCCGACTCGCCCACGCCGCTGAGCCGGTACCCATCCTCGTCGACCATGTCCTCGGACGGCGGCTTCACGTCCCCGCCGCTGTACGCGGCCCCGCCGTCGTACATCCCGGCGGGCGTGGTCCCGCCCGGCATGGACGCGGGCTCGGTCGACTTCCGGTCGTTCTACCCCTACGTGCCCAACGAGGTCAAACACCGCAAGCGCACGACACGCGCGCAGCTCCGCATCCTCGAGGAGCAGTTCCGCCTGAACACTAAGCCGCCGATGGCCCTCCGCCAGCGCCTCGCCGGCGAGCTCGAGATGACGCCCCGCGCCGTCCAGGTAAGCCAGCGTCCATCGACCCCATCGCCGCTCCCACCGCTGACGCACGCACGCCTCCCAGGTCTGGTTCCAAAACAGGCATGTCTTCCTTTCCCACGCCCGATCGGCCGCTGACCGGATCCTGCAGACGTGCCAAGGAGAAGAATCTGGCCAAGCGGCGCGGCTCGACCGGCGGCAAGACGGACGCGGCCGACGACAAGGCCGACTCGGACGACGAGTACGACGGCGGCGCGCCCGTCTCCGACTCGCCGCCGTCGCAGCCCGCGACGTCGCCCGTCGGCCCGTACGACTACGGGCTCGAGCGCACGCCGCCGCAGCCGCCGCAGGCGTTCCCGGTCCCGCCGGCCCCCACGATCGCGGTCACGGGCGCGGACCAGCTCTTCGCGCGCCGCGGCTCGCTCCCCCTCGGCGGCTACTACCCCGACGCCGCGTTCCAGCCGGCCGCGCTCACGCCGCCCGTGTCCGCGCTCACAGACGAGGCCGGCCGCCGGCGCTCCGTCGAGGGCTCGCTCATGCGCCTCGCGAACCACCCATACGCACACGTCGCGCGTGCCGCGAACGGCGCGCTCTACGGGCCCCGCGCGTCCCTCGCGTCGGGCCAGCTCGCACCCGGCTTCGCAGAGTCCGTCGCAGCCGCGGCGTCCGTCCAGCCTGTCGGCCGCGTCGCCCCGCACGGGCCCGGCGGCGTCCCCGGCCTTGGCGGCATGTACAACCAGGCACACCCGTACGCGGCAGCGTACGGCGGCCGCAGCATGCTTGCGCACCGCGCGAGCATGCCGCACGGCCTCGGCGGCGGGCCCGGCGGGATGCCCGTGCGCCAGAGCACGTACCCGACGCGGACGCGCCTGCTCGACGACCGGCTGTACGCGGCGCCCGCGCGGCCCGCGGCACAGGCGGTGCCGGGCCCGCTGCCCAGCCCGACGTACGTGTTCGGTGCGGCGGCGGCGGCGGAGCCCGAGGCGGAGCCGCTCCCGCCGTTCGCGTTCCCCGCGGACGCGTACGGCCCGCGCTACGGCAGCATCGCGAGTATCGCGGAGAGCGACGCGAGCAGCGCCACACCCGGGCAGGCCGAGGAGCTCGGGATGGAGGCGCGCCGCGAGAACGTGCACGAGCCGTGGACGCTCGGCGGCTACAACCCGGACGCGCGCAAGGACTCGTGGTGAGGCGCCCCGTGTCTGTTCCGTGCACACGTGCTGACGGCGCCCGCAGCGCCTCGGTGAACGACGCGTTCTACAGCCTGAACGTCGGCCAGGGCGGCTACTACGCGCACAGCGCGGACGAGCTCCCGACGCTCCAGACCGCGACGCAGGCCGGCTTCGACGAGGCGCTCGCGTACTCGCGCCGCGGGAGCCTCGCGGGCGCGGGCATCGGCACGTCCGAGCTCGCGCACGCGGGCGCGTGGCCGAGCGCGCCCGCGTCGCGCCGGCCGAGCGTCGACGCGAGCGCGAACGCGTACAGCGACGCGAGCGCCGGCTACAGTTTCGGCTACGCCTCGACGCCGGTACAGGCGCCGCTGCACCAGCAATTTACGCTCGCGACCGCGCCCAGCCCCGGCACGCACCGCAGCGCGAGCACGGGCAGCGACGGCTCCGCTCCCGCGCCGCTGCCGGACCTGAGCGGGTACGCCATGGCGCCCGACCCGGCGTACGCGCTGCCCATGGACGGCGCGGCCGCGTTCGCGTACCCCGCGTTCGACCTCGGCGCGTACGACTTTGCGGGGATGCCCGCGCCCGTGTACACCTAGCACCTCCGACTCGATGCACCCGATCAACACGCCCACGCCACGCCACGCTCGCTTTGCCCCCGCTGTACGATGCTCGTTGCCACCACTAATCCTCCGGCTGTTTCGTTCCTGTCCGTCGCCGCTCTTTTCTTTTCTTTCTTTCCTTTCGTCGCTTGGCTTGTTCGATTATACGACCCTCCCCTCGTTTGTGTCCCGTCACTCGTCCCCGATTTCGATGTCCTGTCCCCGCGTGCGCACCCATTACAGTATATACAATAGTTCGTGTGGAATGATATTATCTTGGAATAGAGGACGAGAGGGGGGTTGGCGTGAGGAATGGTGACGTTTGGTGCAGAAAGTGCAGTCATCAGGCACGCGAAGCTCGTCCTCGGCATTGATTCCAGCACGTGCGCTACAACAGCTCGTTTAGTGTGAACAAGTATTTCGGAGCAGGCGGCCTAACGACTTGCAAGTAGCTGGAATCATTTGACGGATAGGAAGAGGTAGCAGGAAGGTGCGACGATCGTCACGGTAGACTGCATCCTTGACTTTGAGGCAACCTATGTTGAAACATATACTCTGAGTCTGCATCTACTCAATTAGTGTATATTTGAGTCAACTAGTGTATATTTGAATAACATTGCGTGATTGCACGCATAAAGCTCTAAGAAGATCCCTTGTGGTGTGGCCTGGCTTCTCTGCAGGAACGAATTCGAGGGCTTCCGGAATGTAGACGAAGGAGAGAATGCCTAAAGACAGTGGGAGGAGACCAACAAATCACATCGTGATAAGGGTGTGATCGTGTTCCAGGGTGGTGCTGCTGACTGCGGGTATCCCTTCGGATTGGTGGCCTGCTCTGCTCTTCACGCAGTCGACAAGCACCGACGAGTGCCTCCGTCCGGCTACGCAATACTATTCGAGGGTGGCGGGTGCAGATGAAACATGGGAGTACTGAGGGAGGAAGTATGAAGGTGCGAGAGGAACGGACACAGCCTAGAATGTTCTCATGGGACCCTGTGGATGTTATGAGAGAGAGCCACGCTGCCACGCGGAGAATCCACGACAAACGCTGATGACTTAAAGTACCCCCAGCACGCGTGTATTTGCTGCCTCGTGGGACGAACGGTTGGGTTCCGTGAGCAGGAGGATTGCACGATGACGTCCAAAGAGAGACGCATCGCAGGGGGAAGAATAGCAGTCGCGCGAAGGGTGATTTCGATTCAAGGCCGCAAGTCGACGGACAAGCTGTGCTGTACAAGCAGCTGGGAAAAATAGGGATCGGCGGTTATGTGCGGAGCATCCGTGTCCGCAGACGCCCAACCTCAAAATCCGCGGAACTCTGGGAAGATGGGTTGATGGACTTCCTGTCGGTCCCACGTTGTGTCGATCCTTGCTGTTCGTCTGCGGAGTACAGAAGATCTAGATAGTATGAATTGACCGCCCATTACATGTCAGATTCGACCTGGAACAACAGCTCTCAAAGCAGAAGAAGAGTACACACGTCGTGCCATTCTCGATCCGATCACTCGTACCTGCTGTGCCGGGTGCGCCGAGATGCCCATTGAGTTCTCCCGAGAATATAACGCCGTCAAATCGGGCAGCAGAGCGCCGGCAAAGATAAGAGCAGGATGTCGTTGTATGGTGATGTTCTCAGCACAACAAGTGGGTGCCAGCGAATGGCGTTCGTGTGAGTGACCGCTCGCACGTCCAAACGTTAGCATCCTATTGATGCCTATGTCTTAGCATCAGATGTAACGTGCATTTCCAGCGACGAAACTAGGCAGCAACTGAGAGGGTCCGGAGGAGATCGACGTGTCCCTGAGCCTGCCCAGCCAGCGGACGGGAGCAAGAGAAGGGAGGACCCGGGTACCATCACACCTCCGTGCTCTCATCTTCGGCAATACACACGCTAAGTCAAACGAGGCGATCCGCCTTGTCAGGCTTGTATATCATTTACCGCTGGATGACCGTCGACGTCTATCGGAGCTGCCCAACTGCTCTGACTGAATATGAGCGCGCACCGACACCGCGCCGACGGCTTTTCGTATCATGTCCGACGTCGAGTTCTCTGCGCCCGAGATATAAAAACATCATGCTGACTGCCTCGCGGTCTCTCAGCTCCCTCTCCGGGTTCTCCTCCCCTCCGTCCTCGTTCTAGGACTCGTCCTCCGAGCCGTCTTACCGCGGCTCTCGTCGTCGACTTATCGAGTAGTTTAAGAGGTTCTCGTCGGTGACAGTAGTTCGCCATGGATTACGACGCATATGATGCTGTGCTGCACTCGATCTTCAAGCGGACGCAGGAGGATGCGTGGTTCAAACCTAGCGAGGAGAACGTCTCTGCTGGTGTCTGCCTACGTGTCGAGACCGGT
Organism: Limonomyces culmigenus; assembly: GCA_002233555.1. NCBI lineage: Eukaryota > Fungi > Basidiomycota > Agaricomycetes > Corticiales > Corticiaceae > Limonomyces > Limonomyces culmigenus. The sequence continues at coordinate 856 of LCTX01000278.1, read as the reverse complement.
TACTTCCGCGTCTTTCCTTACGAGGTGAGCAGCCGGCTCTCTGACATACACTATATTCTTATCATAAGTCAATCTAGAATCGGTTCCTGGCACCGTTTGAAGAGGCAGTCCGAGTCTTGAACCCTGTCGTCGCCGTCAAGGTCCGCAGTGCCGCCGTTCACGCGGTATTGTCCCGAATGTACGCCACTATTTTCACCATCGGTTATTGATACAGTGATCTCACAATCACGCAGCAACGACACGGCTACGTACATCCAGCTCGACGCGGCGACCCAGATCCAGGTCGTCGACGCGATGCCTGACCTCGGCACTGCAAGCAAGGAGCAGCGAGGCGCTTTCATCCGCGACGAACGGGTGCTGGTCGTGTGGACGGACGAGCTCGATCAGATTGTGCCTTTGTGCAAAGAGTTCGAGCAAAAGCTCATCCAGCTCGTCTGGCACTCGCGGTCATCTGTTCGTCCGACGTTTGTAGGCCTCTCTGGTTCGCCTAGCATGATCAGCTCTCACGGCTTCATCCACGAGAAGATTAATGAAGGCGACGAGGGCGAAGAATCCAAGGAGACTGTGCTTCCTGAGCTCGCCAAGGAGGCCCATACGCCGCAGTCACCTCCCAAGAAGTCATGGTTCAGCTTCGGCAGCTCGGCGAAGAAAGCAGCAACTGTCACACCTTCAGACCCAGAGAAGATGGATGTATCGGAGGTTCGCCCGATCCGCCTGCTCGCTCCAGTCTACAATGGTCTTGCCGCTGCCTTTTCGCTATGTGCGCAATCTTTACTCCGTTTGTGGGCTTAGCGCTGACCTTTGTGGTAGATTACTGTGGCAACGGGCTCAACGTGCTGTTGACGGAGAGCATGCT
>LCTX01000276.1:0-10424 GCA_002233555.1 Limonomyces culmigenus | reverse complement strand
GTAGACGCTCGTGGAAGACTCTCCAAGCTTCCCTTTCTGCGCTTCTTCGTCTCTTGTCTTTCACCACTTCAGGTGTCATGGACTCGCTTTCTTGCTCGCAGGGATCGCCATCTGATAGCTGCATACCCGTGGATCCTGAGATCAAAATAACCTCTTCTTTTCTTGTGGGACGAAGATCTATTAAGCTGGGGTAGGCATCCACCTGATCTCTCCCCTTTTCGCCCCCAGGAGCGTCCCCTGAACCACAACTATGCACGTAGCGCACTAATCATTCACCCTATTCACTCTCATGCGAGGTAGACTTTGACTTAAGTCCCGCAGACGGCGACAATGTTGATTGGGGGCATCGTGATACGTATGGTTCCAATGAATTATACGAATCTCTTGATTACTTGTACGTCTATAGCATCAATCTTCGAAGAGTGGGTGGAAGGACTGCAATACGATGAGCGAGCAACTTAGGCGCGTGATGGAACGAGAGACACTTGCCTTGATACTATCTTCACGACCTTGTGACGACGGTGTCGGAGTTAGCATCTCATCGTCCATAAGTTCGTCAGACTCTGCATGCTGTGCGACTACTGTGGATTGGAAGAGACGACTCGGTCCTGCTCCCGCAAGTGTAGGAAGCGGGCGTTCCGATAGTTTCTGAGAGCTCAGCACAGCAAACGAACCATCCGGCTCAAACCCGAAGTCCTCATCGTCATCTGCCACAAGCGCATCCAGCGCTTCGTCCGTCATGCCCGCCAAGTCTGCCTGGGCCGCGAGCTGCAGCTGCGACATTTGCGGTTGTAAATCTTGCGATGAAGGGAGAAATAGTGGCAGGAGGCCCTGGCCTTGAGACGGAAGCTGTGTCGGACCAAGCTCGGTGCTATGACCAGACATACTTCCGTTTCCCCGAGAGAAGGAAAGAGGGAGCAGCGGGGGACCCATGGAGGACGGCGGGGCAGGAGAGCCGCCGCGGGAGTCAGGAGGCGGCCAGCCAGGTTCCGAAGGTGTGCGGGGAATCGTCGCCATGATTCGTGCGTGTGTAGCGGCATCTGTCCGATGCACGGCCCACTGGGGCTGCACTCGCTGTGGTGCAGGACGCACTGACCCTTCTCTTGGCGTAGGTGTACTCGGCATCACGCCGGAAGGACCAGCTGGGCTCGGCGTCGCGCTTTCGCGCTCATCTCGAGCACGCTTCCGTGAGTTCGCCTGTACTGGAACCGAGGCACGAGCATTCGGTAGCTTGCTGCCGTTACTGCGGATGAACTGCGAGCCAGAGTTGGTGGTCGAGATGACGAAGACCACGGCAAAGCCATCGCCGCCGTCGATGTCAATGAACAGCGGCGCAGTAGCTTCCGTAAAGTGCATCGCCAGAGAAAGTGCGAGAGAGTCGGCGAAGGCGATGGTGGCCTGCATCGACCTGTAAATTATGTTCTCCAAAGAATTCTGATGAAGCACTTACGTTAAATTCGCGTAGATGAAACGCGACCGTAATGGGCGGAGTGGGAATCTCGTAGTTCTCAAATTCGTCTATGCCGATCTTCAATTCTGTGTTCAACTGCACCTTCCCTGCTCCCGCTCGTCAGACTAGAACCATGTATGCACCGAGCTGGTCGGCTTACCTCGCGATTCGGCACCCATCTCGAAGCTGCGGACTAGGACTTCCATAGCATCAAAAATCCAGACGAGTTGTGGGTCACCACTTCCGCGAGAAGCGGGGAAATGGTCGAGCATGTCCTTGATCGTGCGAGCGGGAAGGGTGATATGGGAAACTTGATCGCTGTCAGGTACGCTTGGCGCAACAAGCGATTCCGGCTCGTTCAAGAGTAACCGGTGTGTTTTGATAACACCTTGTGTATCATGAGTCAAGTGTGAGAAGAAGACATGGCGCCCGCTGGCGAACCGTGATGACAATGCAGGCGAACCGTGAGAGTGCTCTCAAGGCTGTCGCGCTCAGCGTCGACATCGTCGACGGCACCGTCCGGTGACGGGTGTGAGATGATGAGTTCGCATTTCTCCACCGTTTTCTCCACGGTCTTGTGTTTCAGGATGGAAAGGAGTGACTGTTCGATGTGGACGCGTCAGCGACGCCCTGAGCCAGGGCCGAGTGTCACTGTTGACCTTGATCATGAGCTGACCTGTGACTGCTTCAACCTCGCCGTCTATCTCGACGTCGGGATCCAGTTCTCGCGCCTTGCCCTTGCCCTTCTCCGCGTCCCCGACCTGGTACCGCACAAAGAACTGCCGATCCCACATGAAGCGCGAGTAGGCGGACATCGAGGAGCTAGTCGCTGAGACAGACAATGTATGCGGGGCCGCATGAATGAGCACCTCGTCCCCGTACTTTGACAGGCATGTGAGGGCGCGCACAAACGCTGGTTAGCAACAGTGAGCGACGTTTGCAGCGCCATGTCAGAGATCCACGGCTCACGCTTCAGCGCAAATGAGTCAATAATGGCCTGCATGACCAATTGAGATCAGAGTGGACGGTTAAGCCTCGCCTAGCGTCGTCGCGTGAAGATGCCCAGTCGTGGTGTGGATCAAGGCGCGTCATCCCAAAACGGGGCAAAACGCGATCACGCGCATGTGACGTCATGGCTCACTCTTAAGTCTTGTCCATCTCCTTCACACCCACGTTTGCACCGTCTCTACTGACAAGCTTGCACATACTTATATTTGTACCACTCTTGAGCACGCTATTTTGAATCTAAGCGACGTGACGACTGTCGTGGTCCGCCTCTTGACAGTTCGACTGAGGTGCCAAAGTGCACAGGACGCTCAGAGCTCAAGCCTCATGGACCCGCATTGAAAGGCCAGCAGGATAGGCTCTTCGTACTGGATGAACACCTATGCGCTCAGCTTTTCGGATTCAACAGATCGTTACACCTGCCTCTCGATGCTGAGGTGTAACTTCAACTGCCCAGGTTGCGCCCAAGGCGGACTTCCCTAGGAAACCCGTAAATCCATATCCATCTCCGGTCTACACGGAGGCACGTTTGCTCATCAACTCTCAATGCGTGAATGGCAATGCGAATGGCGACTTTCTAGCTTCTGCAGTTTCGTCACCAGGTGCGCACTACGCCGCCCTACATGTCGTGGCTAAATATAACCTGCTTCCTAGTCATTCCTCTCTCTCCTACACAATCGCTTAACTCTGACAGACCATACATGTCACCAGAAATAGCTCGTATCATGAACATCCCTCGACGATCTCTCCATGCGCTGTGTGCTCTATATAGCCACTTCCACCCTTCAGGTGAGGAGCTGACCTTGACAAGCTCGATATCCTAGCAACCGCGTGCCGATAGTGAGCTCAACCACATGGATCTCCAGATTGATGCATCCGGGCATGTCTCCCCTGCATGAAATGGAGCACGTTATCCCGGACTCCATACGAGCCGGTTACCGGTCATGGTTCTTTCCCGTAATAAGCAGGTCAAGCTTTGGAGGCTGCATGCGACTAGATGTGTTCGGATTGCCCGCCATATTCTTCTAGAATCTGTGCACTTTCCGCTCTCATCGTATCCGCAGCTACAGGCCGAGTACTTAGATGGCCGATGAACGGTGTCAGCCAACGTACCGAGCCTCTTCCATGCCTGGTTTTGTCAGCCGCCGGTATCTTCACTGCCAAAAAGAACCGCAGCAGCTGCCGATTGATGACGAGGGTCTCGGTCTGTTGCCCGCGCCGACTACTAACCGCGCCACCCTGGCCGACGACGCGAACAATATGCGGCCCGGCGGTAGAAGTATCCGCACAACGCATTCCGATCTACGTGGGTAGGAGACCGCTGTGATTATCGAGGTCCACTTAAGCCGAGACGGCAGAGATGGTGGCACATGGAATGAGTGACGACCAGAAATCAAGATCGTCAGCAACCAGCAATCCCATGAGTAGCTTATCGTGCAAGAAGCACTGGTGGCTGTGTGCACCGGGACCGGACATGTACGAGCCCTGTCTGAGAATGTAGCAGAGTCGTCATCGTCATCGACTCTCTATACTTGGTCTGCTCTGTTAGACATCTGTTGGTTATGGCAGACGCGGCTATGATACTTATCGGATAGCAGTCGAGAGGCACTGCCTCAAAAGCGCGATTAGAGCACGTCCGGGGACCGGAGTGTGAAAACGGCGGATCTTCTCACGCTTGCCCTCTTGCTGCCCGCGGCTCGGTTCGCCGCCGAGACAACCATGTCTGGACGCCCCGGGAGGGCACGCAGGTCCGCATTAACTGTTCGCTCGAAGCGAAGGTGAGTGGATTTCCTTCCGAACAGGTCGCGAAACAAACCATTCAAGGAAGCAGAACCACGGGCGCGTCCATGTCATAGCACGACAACCATCTATCAAAGCGGTATCGCTACGCGTTGCCCGCTTGCGCTCACATGCTGCGTGAAAATGCAACTCATGCCAAGCCACGAGAGAAGCCATGTGTTGACGCAAGAATAGCCCGATGTCGCGCGCCGTCAGTGGACGGAGGCTACGCCCCCGGGAAACGTATAAGGACGTGATGGGAGCGGACTGTCAGACCCTCGGATTTTGTCCGCATCTCCCTCCGCGCCGCCTCCGACTCCGTCGACGCCGCCCATTCACAGGCTCGGGTCAGGCTAGCTGCAGACTATCAACTCCGGACCCTCTCTCCCCTCACGACTTCCCCCATCAACGCTCTCGCGATGTCGTCCGGGATTCCTCTTCAGTTTCTGTACTCGCTGCCCGCTGCACCAAAGGGTAGCTCTCTCGGCGATCTTATCGCCCACACTGTCACCGACAACGGTCGCGTGAACACCCTGCTCGATTGCATCCCGAGCACCGACACGCCCGCCATCTTCACACCCGACACGACAAAGTCTCCCCTCACACACCGTGCCCTTCGCGCGTTCATTGCCTCCTTCTGTCTACCATGCAGTCCGTCGAGGACACCTCTCGGTCCCAATGACCGCGTGATGGTCGTGCTTCCCACATCACCAGAGAACGCGACCGCGTTGCTCTCCCTTGCCGCCTACCACACCACCGCCCCCGTCAACGCATCATGCACAGCGGCAGAGCTTCGCGAAGACGCTGAGCGGCTGGGTGCCCGCGCCGTTTTCGCAACTCGGGATGCTGAGGAGCGTCTCGAGTTCCGTGCCCTCCAGGCCGAGCTCGGGCTGGAGGTCGTCTACATGGAAGCTCGCGTGAACGAGACCGGTCTTTTCGATATGAGCCTGTGAGTGGAGAAAGTCCTCGAGACTCTCGCAGCTCAATCTGACGATGACATCCAGTCTGGACGAGACCGACGAGTCTACTCTCGGCGGCCACGAAGCGCTGGGCACTCCCAGCGCTTTGCACACGCTTCACGACTACTCGCTCGTCCTGCACACCTCGGGGACGAGTGGGAAGAAGAAGGTCGTGCCGTACACCCTCCGATCCCTGATCGTGGGGACGTGTGCTGTCATTATCTCGTGGGATCTCCGCCACGAGGATGTCAACAGTAAGTCTGGATCATCATCGGGGGCCCGAGTCAGGAACTGAATCGGCGATGCAGTGAACATGATGCCCTTGTTCCATGTCGGCGGTATCGTACGGAACCTCCTCGCACCTATCATGTCTGGCGGATCTGCCATTATGTGCTCTGGGTTCGATGCCTCGTCGTTCTGGCCATTAGCCATGGAACTCGGTGCGACATGGTGAGTGTAATTTCTCACACATCTGGCATTGCCTGTATTGACTCGACTGCGCAGGTATTACGCCGCGCCGACAATGCATCACGCCATCCTCGCTGCCCGTCCCGACGCAGTAATCCCGGCGCGGGATACTCGCATTCGCATGATCTGCAATGCCGCCGGTGGCCTTCTTCCGACCCTAGCAGTTGATTTGAAGGAGACCTTCGGTGGCGCTATCGTGCTCCCATCGTATGGCATGACAGGTGAGTGACTTCGGGCTTGGCCGTTCCTTGGCCGCCGGGCCTCGAGTACTGATTGGCCCAACCCGTAGAATGCATGCCCATCAGCACTCCTCCCACGAACTATCAACTTGACAGACCCGGCTGCTCCGGCATCGCATGCGGCCCTTATATGTCGATTCGCAACCCCGGGAACCTCGAGGAGGAGCTTCCCATCGGGTCTACAGGCGCCGTCTGTGTTCGTGGTCTTCCCACTTTCGACGGCTACGAGACCAAGATCGGTGCTCCTTTGGACACTTCCGCGTTCACTAGCCAAGGCTGGTTTGACTCGGGCGACTGCGGTTCTATGGACACTGATGGGTGCGTGTGTTACTCGAACAGCTCCCGTTTCTTTCACTGACGAGGCCTCCCAGCTACCTCTACATCACTGGACGCTCGAAGGAGATCATCAACAAGGGCGGAGAGGTTATCTCGCCGTTCGAGGTCGAGGAAGCGATCATGACTGTCGCCAAGGAGCGCGTCAAGACTACTCTTGCGTTCTCCATCGAGCACGACGTCCTGCAGGAGACAATCGGTGTCGTCGTCGTCCCGGTCCTCTCACAACCTCGCATTTCCCTTGGAGAGCTGCACGACCTCCTCCGTGAGGTGCTGCATCCCAGCAAGTGGCCCTTCGCAGTTGTCTACATGGACGATCTGCCGAAGAACAACGCTGGCAAGCCCCTCCGCATCAGGCTTGCTTCGCGTCTCGGCCTTGGGCAGCTCACCGACAACGTGCCTGCGCTCCACCGGCACTTCGAAGCCGCCGCTCCGGACAAGAACGTTCCGCTCAGCGAGCCGATCCCATGCTCGCGCGTCAGCCTCGACGCACACGCAGTCGAGCGTGCTCTCCTCAGCATCATGGACGTCGATGACGTGGCCATTCGGAGCAAGACTGACGGTTCCCTGGAGGCATTCCTCGCTGTGCCGTCGGGTGTTGACCTCAACTCTGGTGAACTCCGCTCCGCGCTTGCATCGGTGCTTCCGGGTTACTCGGTCCCCGACCCTCTGCACATCTTCCAGCACGGCTTTCCTCGTCTTGACGATGGTGCCATCGACTTTGCGCAGATGGAAGCTGAGGTCGCTGTTCTCAACGCTTCATCGCTGTCGAAGTCGGGCCTCGTCATCCGGGACATCTTTGCGCAGCTGCTTTTCAAGGACGCAGCGACGATCACTGGGGACGCTGACTTCTTCCTCCTTGGAGGTAACTCGCTTCTCCTCGGTCGTCTCGCCTACTTCATCAAGAAGGAGACGGGCCAGGCGATCAAGGTTCCGGACCTGTTCACCAACAGCACTGTGAATGGTATCGCTGGCCTGATCGACAGGGAGAAGGCCCACATGTCCATGTATACCCTTCACGGTGATGAGAAGCTCAAGAAGGATTTCCGCGACAGCGTCGAGTCACTCGAGGACCTTCCTACCCTCAGCTACGGAGACTGGGACAAGCCGATCGACCGTACGCGTGGCTCGACTCATCCACTCTCTCTCCTCGTTCAGGCCATCCCGATCGTCTTCATGTACCCGCTCAAGGCCGCTCTCACTTGGGCCATGATCCTCTTCGTTCTCAGCAAAGTAGCTCCGTTGATTGGTGGCACGTTCGCCGACAACATGACCTCGCTTTTCTTCGCCATTGTCGCTGCTCGGCTTTCGTCTCGCGTCATCGCCCCGATTACTGCCATCGTCTTCAAGTGGATTGTCATCGGCCGGTACCAGCCGGGCACATACAAGATGTAAGCATGTTGCATTCCACCACACTCTCGAATTCAAGCTGACGAGGCTTCTAGGTGGTCGAACTACCATCTCCGCTGGTGGATTGTCAACCAGTCGCTTCGTGCCGCTGGTCGTGGCGTGTTTGCGATGAACCCGACATTGGAACGCGTATACGCTCGCCTCCTCGGCGCACGCATTGGCCGCGATGTGCACATCGACAAATCGGCTCGTCTCGCAGAGTTCGATCTTCTCGTAAGTCCTCACATCTTACGTTACGGAGTCATCACTCATGGGTGTCTCCAGACAATCGAGGATGGCGCCCGTATTGACAAGGCCATCGTCCGCGGCTTCTGCGTTGAACGAGACGGCTATTTCCGTCTGGAGCGCATCCACATCGGCCGGCGCGCTGTTATCAACACGTTCACGCAGATCGCTCCCGGCGCGGTGATCCCTGAGGGCAAGGTCTACGGCCCTCATGCCTCCTCGCACGAGGACCCGGCACCTCGCTTCTTTGCCAACTACAACAGGACGCTCAAGATGGAGCCGCATTGGGCTCTCAAGTTCTTTGTCGCGAACCCGATCATCTTCTGGGTCAATGTCGCGGCGTCCTTGCCTTGGATTGCCATGCTCTACCTCATGATCAGGGACGCAAAGGTTGTATACACGCCAAAGCTCAACCAACTGGAACACGTCATTTGGTGGTTCTCGGCACCGGAGCGGGTCGCCTACCATGCGGCTGCGCGTATCGTCCGCGCCATCTGCAGCCCGCTCATCAAACTCATCCTCGGCATCATTGTCAAGCGCATCTTCGGCCTCAACAGCGAGGGTCTCGCCTCCAGCGCCACACAGACCGTCCTCCTCCGTCGCTACATCAACAGCAGCCTTCTCTCGCAGCAGTCTCTCAAGCGGGCCTTCGATATCCTCGGCACACACTACGAGGCAACTTCGGCAAGTCTTTCACGATTATTTGCGTTACACCGTACTCATCTCACCCTAGATTGTGTTCCGCCTCATGGGTGCCAAGATTGGCAAGCGCGTGTACTGGCCTGGATCTGGCGTGTACTGCCCGGATCCTGAGCTACTCGAGATCGGCGATGATGCGGTCTTCGGTTCGCGCTCGGAGCTGTACACCACCGACCGAGTTGGCACTCAGCGTATCGTCATCGGGCGTGGCGCGATGATCGCCGACCGTGTCGTCCTCTTACCTGGCACCCGTGTCGGACGCAAGACGGTCATGGGCTCCGGCGCTCTTGGACGTCGTGAAGGCAACTACGCGGACGGTTCGACCTGGATGGGTTCCGAGGACGGAGAAGCTATCTGCTTCAGCAAGGGTCAGCCCGCTGATGCGCTCGTGGAGACGCTCACACCGTTTGGTCGCGCCTTCTACAAGCGCAAGGCGTCGTTCTTCGTCATCCCATACCCCATCCTTGTCATCATCAACGTTTTGGTGGCCGCATGCTCCGCTAGTTACTGGTCCGTTTCTGCAGTGTCCGCGGCACAGATCCTCCGCTTCATCAAGATTCACTTTGACTACCGCCATATGTTCGCCGAGACCTGGTTCAACTTGTCCATCCTCTACGGCCTCATCGCAGCATCCTTCATCGTCGTCCTCACCCTCCAGGCGCTGCTAGCGATGGGCTGGGTCATCCTGACAAAGTGGGCCATCATCGGTCGCCGCGAGGCAGGACCGTGCGAGTGGGACAAGTCCAGCTACTGCCAGCGCTGGCAGCTCCACCTCACGCTCTCGCGCCCACTCTACCGCGGCTACGGCAACGGTGGTGTCCTTGGCCCGATCACTGGGACCGCTTTCATCGTTGCCTTCTACCGCGCGCTGGGTGCCAAGATCGGCAAGAACGTGTCAATCTTCGCGGGTGGATATGCGGGTTTGATGACCGAGCCGGACCTGGTCGAGCTCGGCGCTTGGGCCAGCCTCGACGACTGCTCCGTTGTTGCGCACATCAACTCGCGGGGCAAGTTTGCACTCAACAAGCTCAAGATCGGCCAAGGGTACGTCTCCAATTTCACAACTCACGGCGGCCAGGTGCTCACCTACTTCTTTTAGTTGCGCTCTCCGTACCGGCTCTCGTCTGCTTTCGGGCGCCGAGATGGAGGAGAGTTCAATGCTCCTTGAGCACACGCTCCTCACCTCGGGCGAGACGGCTGAGGCCGGTGGTGTCTACATCGGCTGGCCTGCTCGTCAGCTGGACAGCCACATGTGGCGCAACGGCAAGGTCGTCGGCGAGAAGGAGAAGGACGCTCCCGAAGGCGCTCGCTTCATCTGCCCGAAGTGCCAACAATCACCTCGTGTCCCGACGGTCACCGGCTGTGGCCACCTCTTCTGCGAAGGGTGAGTGCCGTGTATTCCCGTCTGGCTCTACACATCACTGACAACAACGCGCAGATGCATTACAGACGCGCTTGCAACACGCAAGGTCTGCCCTGTCTGCTGGGTGACTGCAACGACGAAGGACTTGGTAAAAATCTACCCGTCCTACGTCGTATGAGCCTGGTTCCTCCGTCCGTTGCATGTTGTTGCTCGTTTTTCCTCTCCTAGATTCACCTGTAGATGCATCACCCCACGATTCACCCCACGCATTACATTCCCATGCCTTATTCATGTAACCACGATGTATCATTACCTTGAAATATCATCTCCCGAGTACCACGTCCCACAACACTGTCGATGAATAGGCAATTCGACACGAAGCAAGAGGCACATACAAGTATATAGAGTTTATCGGTAACTACTAGTGTAGTGCATAAGGAGGAAGAGTGAGGTCTAAAGCGCCCTGCTACCGGATTTTGCGGCTTCTCCATATG
>LCTX01000272.1:9665-29173 GCA_002233555.1 Limonomyces culmigenus | reverse complement strand
TCAGCGCATGCGACAAGGATGGGCACAACCGCTTCTTGCCCTGCGCTTCCTCTCAGCGCAGATGCGCCTCCCCTCACTGAGGCGCATCATTCTCAACCCACAGTGCGACGCCGCCGCCATCTCGATGGCCGCTAAGCGCCTACCTCAATATGCGCGGATGACAGTGGACCCGGACCGCGAGAAGTATCCGCTTCTCGAGAGCGTCCAAATGCTGCTGTTGGAAGAGCCAAAGGCGAGTGAGCTCAAGGATGTGTGTCAGAACGTCGCCGATCTTGAGCTTTGGGATTCATTGGGTGTGCTTCACTTTATTCCTTCGGCCCAGGTGGACTTGAGTGGCGAGATTGCCACGAAGCATGTAACTGAATGATTTGATATAAGAGATGCATTCCAGTGGCAGCGTTCCACATGAGAGAGACAATAACAGTACGTAGAGACGAGTCATGAAGATGCATAGCCGTAGTCCATACAGGATATCACGAGTCAACAAGTGATGCACGAGAACCTAGAAACCGAGTCCGAGAGCACCGAGAACATACGAACAGTTCGTGTCGCAAGAAGATTGCATTGAATCCAGAATTACACACACACATCCTACAAGACCACACAGCCCAGTCAGTCGCCCTTCTTTACCTCCTTGACCTCCTCCTCGCCCTCGTCGTCCTCCGGTGTACCGATCCCGCCGCTGATGACAGAGATGCCGTCGCGCTGGATCGCGGCCATAGCCTCGTCAAGCTCGGCGCCACGCACGTCGAGCGCAGCACTGTGGGCACGGATGCGCGCGAAGCAGTCGGTGTACACCGTCTGCCGCTTACTGTGCGGGTGGTCAGCATGCCATCCGCGCGGGAGGACGGGCGCACGTCATGTCATCCGTCAGCTGTGATATATATCAGCGCACCTAAGATTGAGTGGGAAGTGAGAGGACACGCACCATCTTCAAGATCTTCTTGAACTTTTCGCCCATCTCTGCCCATCGCGTGAGATGGCGCATACATCGACGACGCAGAGCACGTACCATCCGCGCCGGCAACCCACTCCTCAAGCGTACAATTCGTCCACCGCTCTCGGGCACGTTGACGGATCTCGGGGTGTGCCGCGCTCCACTGTTCGAGCATGGTGGGCTCCAATGTCCTCGACGGCGGTGCGATCGTCGGGGGCGTGATGTATGCGCCCTGTATATCTACGGTGAGCGCGCAGACACACATCGACAGGCGCAATACGCACGGTATTGAGGCGAGGACGCTTTGCATTGGGCGCATCCGGGCTCGAACGCTGGTACGCGTCGTCCTCAAGCTCTGGTGAGTAACGCGGAGGCAGCACGGGTGTCTTGAACGAGGCGTCGCCCAGCAGCCCGTTCGGCTCGAACGGCGGACTCGCACGCTGCGGCTTCGGCGCCCACGGCGATGGTGCTTCGGTGGTGCGTGTGCGCGAGGCGAAGGGCGCGCCGCCGACAGAGGCGCGCTTGAGTATATGTGTGTTCAGCGGTTTGGCCGGCCCGGCGGGGCGCATGGCGGGGCTCGAGGAGGGCACTGTTATGCGGGATGCGGGCCGCGAGGGCGCGAAGGACTGGCGGTGTTGCTTGGGCGGGCTCGTCATGGTGGAAAGGAGAGATGGACGCGGGTCATGTGACCGTGTTTGCTCCTTTTATGGAGGTTCTCGTTGGCATCTGCAACCGGTTGGTACGACCAATTGCTTTCCCCATTGTCAAGCGTTACTGTTCAAGCCACATGCCCGATCTGGACCTCTCACATCCCCGCATCCTCCCCAAGGACCATGTCAGGCCTCTCAGCCACCCACCTCTCCGCACCAGGATAACACCACCGCTCAAACATCTCGCGCCCCGCCTGCGGGTTCGGCGGCGCGCCGAGCCCCTCCCTGGCGCTCGCCGCCTGAACCTCCGACACGCGCCGGAAGCGGATCGCGAACGCGCGGCGCAGCGCCGCGTTCACCTCTCCGCGCGCGGCGCGCCGGAGGACGAGCGCGAGCGCGTCGGCGTCCTCGATCGCGGCCGCCGCACCCGCGCCCTGGTGCGGGAGCATCGCGTGCGCGGCGTCGCCGAGCAGCATCGCGCGCCCGCGCACCCACGTCGTGTATGGCGCGGCGGCGCGCAGCTGCCACACGCCGACGTCTGTGCCCTCGCTGCATCCGTCAGCGTGCATAGAGGGCGGGAGAGACGGGGACACACGCACGCGAGCATGTCTGTCCACGTCGACGCAAAGTGCGCGTGCGCGGCGCGCAGCGCGCGGATGCTGCCGGCGCTCGTCCACCGCTCGCTGACAGGCTCCTGGAGCTCCGCCTCCGCTGCCGGCGCATCAGCACCCCACCCTCCATCCCTCCCGACAGGCACACGCACGCAGGTACGCGACAAAGTTGAGCAGCTTGCCGCCGCGCACGGGGTACGCGACCCACTTGCGCAGTGCGGGGCCCGCGCTCTTGACCTGCTGGATTGCGGGCGGGACCGTGCCGCCGACGAGGAGGCCGCTCCCGTGCGCGCGGAGCACGGCGCGGGAGATGAGCATGCGGTACGCGGCCTCGCCGGACGGCTGGGGGTCCGGCGCGTCCGGGAGGATGAAGCGTCGGGAATTCGAGCGGATGCCGTCTGCTGCGAGGAGGACGTCTGCGGAGAGCGTGGCGCCCGAGAGGAGCGTTGCGCTCGCTAGGTCGGGGTCCTGGTGTGGGACGTCAGAGTGTGTAGGACGAAAGACAGGGAGAACGGACGATGGAGGCGACCTTGTGGTCGAGCAGGAGCGTACACGGCGTGCCCGGCCCGTCCGCGCTCGTCGCCGCGCCGAGGAGCGCCGCCTGGAGATCCCCGCGGTGGATCGAGATCTATTCTCCTTCAGTATAAGACCCACACACTCTGCCGCATGACGACGCACGATCTCGTCCCCCGCACGCTCGCGCGCACGGAACGCGTGCTGGGCGAGGAGCGCGCCGTCGCTCTGCCACAGCCGCAGCTCCTCCGTCACGACGCCGCCGTGCCGCTCGAGGTGGACGCCGTGCCTCCGGAGAAGGGCCACCGCGCCCGGGCCGAGCGTCACCGCGGCGCCGACGTCTTTCAGCTCGGCGGCGGACTCGAGGATCTGCGTGCGGTGCGGAGCGTGAGATGCGTCGGCTGCAGGGGAGGGGGAAGGCACGGACGGTGACGTCGGCGAACGGGCGGAGCATCATGCCTGCGGAGAGGCCCGCGATGCCTGTGTGCCGTCAGCCCTGTCGGTATCTCGACATGGATGCGGAACACACCAGCACCGATAACCAGTACTTTCAGACGTGTGGACGGGAGCTCAGCCATGGTGCGGAGGGTCTTGTCTAAGGACGATCATGCTGGGGATGGTCGACGTTATAGAGGGTATTAAGACGCTGAAAGTAGTCGGTGTATCAGTCCAACCGACGCGGGCGTGGTCGCATGCCGACCCTGGCTGCGCGCCAAGTCTTGGGCCGCGGAGGCATAAAAGGAGCAACGCGATCACCTGACTCGCGCCCTCTTTGTCCTCCCTCTCTCCACACGAGCCTTACTACTTGGCTAATCAATTGACTTTCTGGCATGCCGTCGACTTGGTTCAATCCACTTAGGGAATCAGATTACAGTATAGCGGGCTTCCTGTTCGTCCACCACACTAGCTTTTGAGTAGACGTGCCGCTGATTTTGTAATCGACGGTTCCGCTGGACAGGAGGAGCAGTCGCTTACAAGATCAACGGTAGACCTATCAATGTGGTTGAATCCACTATTCTCCCCAGCGTCCTCGTCCTGCTCAGCGGAGCATAATGGCGTAACTATGGGTGGTAGATATGCGTCCCTCGCTCGCTCTTGGTGGCAGGCAGACTGGGCTGATGGTACGTGACACTCTCTGCTGCGAGGTCTCGAGTTCTTCGCTCGCATTACCTATGGAGCCAACCTATAATTATAAGCTTAAGACCGTGCTTCATCTACACGTTTGCCTCGTGATCTGTGTCAAGATGATCGTCCATGCAGCCGGCTCGCTTGGAGGGTCCCGTTGTTGGAAGGTTTGATTGACGACTGTTCAATCACACCTCGCAACACGGGCTTGCTTCACGTGTGCGGCTGGCGCTGTCAATCCCCTTGGACCGATGCGCGTCATCAGACGTGGCAGGATGGCGAGGAGGATCACAGGGGTCGCATGTTTAGTCTATGTGTTGCAGTGTGTTGGTATATCTGATTCCTTCCGTTGCCGGATGTGTGGCGGATACGCTGAGGACGCGTCATGCGATCGACGCGACGCGCGTCCACCACCTTCTCCTCCTCCCACCATGGCCGCGTCGATCCACACCGCCGCGCAGAACCGTCAGCCACTCCGCATCCGCATCTTCCGATCCAACCAACGCCCCTCTGCAGATCAACTCTCGCTCGTCCGCGCCCTCGTCGAAGAGGACCCGAAGCGCGTCAGCGCCGTCGACGTCGTGCGGCCCCCCTTCCCTATACACGTCTCCCAGTGAACCGATCTAGACTGTCCAGGATACGCGGACACCCCTCCACTGGGCCGCCTCCGTCGGCGCGGCCGACGTCGCGCGTTACCTGCTCGACCACGGCGCGCCCGCAGATGCGCCTGACGGCGCGGGCTGGACGGCGCTCCACATCGCCGGTGCCTCCTTCCTCCCTCGAACTCACACGCCACCAATCATGTGCTGATGCGGGGCAGCCAGCGCGGGGCACGAGACGCTCGTGCGCGAGCTTGTCGGCGCGGGCGCAGACGTGAAGCGTGCGAACGACAAGGGCCTCACCCCGCTGTGCGTACCTGCGTGCGTGCGGAGATGATGTGTGCTGATGTAGTGTTTGGTGCAGACACTACGCTGCCTCTAAATCGCGTATCGAGGTGTGCTCTAGTCTCTCTCGGGCGGAAGTGGAAGATCTCATGCCGCGTACGCAGATCGGACGGCTGCTCATCCAGCGCGGCGCTGACGTGGGCTCCTCCCATCTCTCAACGCTATGCGGTCAGGTTGACAGGCTCCCGCAGGTCAACGCACGCGACAAGGCGAACCAGCTGCCTCTGTACGCACATCCCGAGTGTACGAGATGTCTGCCCCTCACACTCGTACACAGACACCGCGCCGCCACGACAGGCTCGACGGGCTTCGTGAACCTCCTCCTGCACCCACCCGACGACGCGGGCCCCCAGAAGCCGCGGCTCAACACCGGCGACCGCATGGGTCCGTCCGCTTCCTCTCCCTCTCCTGCCTGCCCCCGCTGACAGCGTGACCACGCAGGGAATACGCCCCTGCACCTCGCGATGGAGTGCGCGCACGCGGAGGCAGCCGTGCTTCTTATCAACGCAAGGGCGGACCGCTCGCGTGTGAGTGGTGTGTGGGGGCGAGGGGAAGGGATGCTGATGCGGGGTTGCAGGAGAACCTGGACGAGGAGACGGCCGAGCAGATGGAGGGCGTCGGCGGGCAGGAGCAGAAGCGCGCTCGGGCGTATGTGCTTGAGCGGTGTGGGCCGGCGTGAGCGAAAGTCAGGGGTGGGGGCAATGTAAGATGAAGTTGGGTATTGCTAAGCTACTTTATGACTCCCAAAATATACTGACAACAACAATTGTTGTCATCGGTTCGATGGCGTAGTTGGTTATCGCATCTGTCTAACATCAGTTGGTCACAGAAGGCCGCCGGTTCGAGCCCGGCTCGAATCATCTTTTGCTCCCTTCAGCTCTGATCTGATAGCTGTTGTTTTGATGCCGATCGCGGACTGGCAGACACAGGGGAACATGTCCACCCGGCTGCCCTCCGAGACCCTCGCAGTCATCCTGCAGTACTCGCAGTGCGCGCCCGCTAGCGCGAAGTGCTAGCCCACTGATAGATTCTCAAACTCTCAATGGTCATATGTTTGATCGCAATGAATTCAGGTCAAGATTACTAGACAACTTAGTATCTGCAGTACAAATACAAAAGGGTATACTTCTTCAGCATCCGCCTCATGATCAGATCGTCTTGAATGCCGAGCCGCCTGCCCTTGCGTCGAGACCGACGACCTGGTCGAGGCCCATCACACCGAAGAACTTTTTCGGGTCCATGCCCTGAGCAGACGTGTGGTCGGTGCCCGTCTTCTTCAGCGACTTCATCGCAGCGGCGATGGCGTGGTATGCAGAAACGCAAGACACAAGCGAGAAGACTGTGGCCGAGATCAGCGCGTGTGGGAACCAGTAGACATCAAGAGCACGTACTGATGATCTTGGCGCCCATCTCCTCGGCTTCGAAAGAGGTGAAGGAAGGAGTGAGGCCACCAGAGATGACGTTGACGAGGACTGGTGTCGGCGCAAGCGCCGCAACCGTCGAACGGAGGAGCGCCTCGGTCTTGACGCCTTCGATGAAGCACACGTCCGCGCCCGCGGCGGCGGCGAGCTTGAGGCGGTACACGGCCTCCTCCATGCCGAGGACCTGCGCCGAGTCCGTGCGGCCAATGATGATAAAGTCGGACCCGCCCGGGATCTCGTCGCGCGCGATGACGGCGGCGCGGATGCGGGTGATGAACTCCTCGCGCGACACGACTTGCTTGCCCATGAGGTGGCCGCAGCGCTTGGTCATGACCTGGTCCTCGATGTGGCAAGCCGCGATCCCAGCCTTGTGGTACTGGTTGATGGTGCGTGCAACCATGGCAGGACCGCCGAAGCCGGTGTCCGCGTCGGCGATCACGGGAGTGACGGGGTCAAGCGAAGCGACCATAGAGCCGGCCTACAATACATCGAGTCAGTTCAGGATCATGACCTCGCAATCGCTCCCGCGTTACCTGAACGAAGTCGTTGAGCGTCGCGATGGCGAGGTCAGGCATGCCGAGGCGCGAGGCGGTAGTTGCGGCGCCGGACTGGTAGAGGCAGGTGAAGCCGGCCTCGAGTGCGGCGCGTGCAGAGATACCGTCGCAGATTCCGGGTGCAACGACGATGCCAGGGCGGGCGAGCATCTGGCGCAGGCGAGTGGCGGGGTTGAAGGAGAGGTCGCCTAGTCCAACATGTTAAAACCGAACGAACCAAGTCATAGACGTCTCACTGACCCTCGAGGAAGTTCTTCGGGTCGAGACGGGCATTGTAGTAGTGGTCGGTAATCGGAAGCTGGGGCTCGGGCTTCTCCTGCGTGGGAGAGGCGACCGTCGGCTGGGTGGGAGAGGCGAACGTTGGCTGCGTAGGCGAACGTGGAGTCGACTTGGATTGGCTCTGGCTGCGGCCCCTCGACGTAGAGCTCGAGTTCGAGACCGACGAGCGACGAGAGGAGGACTTGACAGAGGCGAAGGCCTTGTTGAGCGAGAAAGGCATGTCGAGAGGGGTAGTGCGAGGGGGGTGCTGTGAGATGAAGGGCGTGCAACTTGATGGGGGGCTACCTCAACAGTGACAATGCTTTATAACCAAGCTGAGCCTCCGGTGAGATTGGAGGAATCACGTCGTAGAAGCAGCTCGTACAAACCAAAGCTCCACTTGGCTAGGCTATCAATCGATCGGAGCAGCATGCGAACAGCGACAGAGGGACCTCCTGAGCTATTCACGGCGAGGTTCACGCTCAATCATGTGTCGATACAGAGTAGAGGGAGCACGCCAAGGCGGATGCTTGTGGATGAGTTGGTACCTAGACCCTGAGAGATCCGCAACACAGAAGATGCTGTTGCGAGTAGGGGTGATGCGTTATACGGAAACGCGGACCGCCGGCAAGTCGACTTGCCAAGACCCGTGGACCATGAGCTTGCTCATGGACATAGGTAGATTCTCAAACAGCAAGCCTGTAAGTAGGGCGGACCCACAGGTACCAGGCAAAGATTCCAGTCAGGAAGTGTCGATCCTTTGACTCCATACAATGAGCATGGACCGGGCTCGTAATAGACACTCTCTTTGTGCGCTCGATGCTCTCGGGAGCAACATCGGGTCAAAAATTCGAGACGCGTTCCATGCTGCTGTGCACAAACGTCCCCCAATCTCTTGGCGATGTGTCAGCCGTCCGAAACGAACGGATGATAACAAGTGGGCTGCGGTCGCAGCCCTAAATCGAGCAGGCGTCAAGGCGAAACCAGGTGAGTATATCGCCAAGATATCGATGAGTGCATGAGGCCTGGGCGCATGTCAGAGCGGGGAATTATGATAGACGAACACCCCCACAGCCAAGCCAGGTCGACGTGCGGGGTTTGTCTCAGGATATAGGAATTCGAGCTTCACGACCCTGAGTTTCCAGCTTGGCGCTTGCGGTACTTTGGAACTATACCGTGGGATTGTCGGGATACGCACACGCTCATCTCCCTCTCACCCGAGCCGGAGATTGTGCACTCGGAACGTGATTCGAGTGTCGAATAAATTCGTACAGACAGACCTCCCGAGAAAGCTGCAAGCTGCAAGCTTCAAACTCCACTTGTGCAGTTGCCGCGACACTGTTCGGCTTCGTGGCGCCTCCGTAGATTGCCTCGCCATCATGGAGTCGATGCAGAGCACTTTTGACAAGACAGACGAACCGGCGGACGCGGAGGAATCGGCATATAAAGATCCGCGGTATACAATCTGAGATCAGGCTGCTCAAAATTGATCGCCAGAGGTCGAGGTATGAATGGCTTGGCGTCGGGAGCGCGCGCTCGAAGCAGGAGGCAACCCAAGGAGCAGCGTCGTGGCCGAAGCATACACTGCCAAGCGTTTCTATCCACTGATGTTGCACAGTTCGTTACGTAGGAGAATACGGACAGGACGCTCTAATCGAAAGCGCAATCGAGGGGCAGGGCTCAGTGGCATGAGCTCGACGGTGATGACGCAAAGACAAGAAGAGATCGCTGGAGTCGGGTAAAAACTGGGTCCGCGGCACCGCCCGCGCACGTGACACTTGGCATAGGAGACCTGTCGGCTTCTCACGCTTGTCTCTTCGCCATTACCACCGATCCCCTTACCACTTATCGTACCAAGCCGTCACCAAGGCTTGGAGGACGATGGCGGCGTCCTCAATGATTTACCATTACCGTCCGCTGCCAAGTTTCGCCCAGTCCTTGGCTGGAGCTCTGGCTGGCTGTGCGTTCGAATTCGCTGTCTTTATAAAGTCATTGGGGGGAATCCAACTATGACTACGTACGCCCCGCTCGATCATGCCCGCATTTTCCACTACGACTACCTTGGCGACGATGACCAGCGACAGGGAGATCGGCGACAAGGAGGGCGTAGCCTTTCCTCCTCGTCATTCCTTCTTTTCTCGCGCACACCTGTGCGCCGATGTCGACTCCTCCAAAGCCGCCTACCAAATGACCGCTTACTGTTTCATGTCCGGCTGGCTGTGAGTCGCTTCGAACATACCTCCCCTGATGATGAGCGACTGACATCACTTTCTTTCTCAGGGACGTCATTGTGTTCTCCGCCATTTCCGTCTGGCCTGGCTTTCAAACCGGCAATAGCGCGCAGGTACGGCTCACATCATCAGGATGTTGGGATTTCCGGCTTACGACTGCACTTTAGCTCGCCCTCTCGCTCGCGCGTGTATTCGAGAAAAAACGACCCGACGGACCGATCAGCTTCCGTGTTGCCGACCGTTTCGCGCTCACGGCTCTCCTCGCGTTCATGGCCGGTGCTCTGTTTGCTGCACGTTTAGGTGATCACGTCGGTGCCAAAAAGCGGGTCTGGCTTTTCCTCGGTACTATGATCCAGGCCTTGTTCGCCATGGCCGCCGCACTTGCCATCTGGCAATCTGGACATCCCAGCATCATGGACAACCACGGCAACCTCGCTTGGCACAACGTCAAGTCTTATGTTGCGGTCGCCTTCATATCCTCCAGCATCGGCATGCAGGGCATCATGGCCAAGCGAGTGAACACCGACTTCTCCACCACAGGTAAGCCTCTCCTCCTTTCTCTATAGAGGATCGCCTTGTACTAACATGCGCTTCTCAGTCGTGCTCACGAGCGTCTGGTGTGAGCTTATGGGCGAGCCAAGTCTGTTCCACCTTAGGAAACTGGTGGCCGCTCGGGACCACAAGATTCTCGCTATCGTGGGTCTCATGCTCGGCGCTTTCCTTGGTCGCGGCCTCTTGGAAGTCAGCGATTCGGCGATCGCCATCGCCGTCGGTGCAGCTCTGCGAGTCTTGATTGCAGTTAGCTTCTTGTGGTCGAAGGGCTAGACGAGTCGAGCGGTTGAATCCAGAAACGGTTGTAGGATTATGACGTGGGCTCCCTTTTCTCTCTCTTCACGGCACTTAGTAGATGCCAATATCATGACCTTTTGATCTGATTCTGAATACGTGTATGCTCGGTGCGATCATACTCGTGATGACGACATGGGAGAGCAGTAAGCTCAGCATGCCGGCAGAGAGAAGACATGCTAGTCAGTGATCCGTTGATGGCGGACCCCCAGATGCAAGTTTCCTCGATCAACTCCGCAGGGCTTTCTAAATATATATCTGTAAGTCGAGGTGGGTCAGTCCGACGGCAGCACTATGGAAATGTCTTCTTATACCGGTGGCTTCGGCTGTCATGAGATATTTCCGAGATAGAGGCAACGATGTGTGATTGTGCAAGAGCCGATCACGCGAATGTGGAGCTAGATGTCGCTATCCGTCCAGTGCTCCGAAATGACACGGGAGCGGCAGGGACGCAAGAGAGGCTTGCTTCTGTATCTGCGACGTCGATCCGACGACGGTGGCGTTCTAAGAAGACATCATGTCAGCAGCACATGCAGAGAGTGGGTGAAGTACGGCTACCTGACGCACAAAGGCCTAACCACCCGAGTGAGGGTTCAAATGGCTTCCGGCATCTACGTCAAATTCAGCACGAAGAGATGGGTAACGTGGACGTACTGAACGGGTGGCATGCCACGAAGAGCTTGAATATTGTTGCTGCACTAGATATGTTAACTGGGGGCGATGAACGACAACACATACGAGGCAGGAACTTACTTTCTCGGGACCGCAGATTGCGGAGTGAACTCGTTCGGTCGAGCGGGCTCCGCACTCCGCGCGTGCCCTCATTCTGCGCATCTCGCACCAGGTGCCCTGATTCTACGTCCGATATATCGGTGATGAACCTACGCCTCAGCGTACGAGTTGTCTTCGCATCTCGCGGATGCACTTTGTCCTGTCTGATAGAATTTCGCGATATGCGCTCACCCCAGAAGTGTAGACCTAGGGCCGGCGGAGCAAGAAAGCCGAGGATCCTTCTGAAGGCTTCCTTTCCATACTATCTGCATGCGAGGTCAGCGCGGAGCTTCATGAAGCATAGTGATCTATCTGGAAAAAGCACGCTCAACTTCATACATAGCTAGTAGTTTATGAAAAACCCTACGTCCATGATCCGGTCTTCATATTTCCGCGTGCTGGATGACGAGGAACCAGACCGTGTCCAGCGCAATCTCCGATCGGAGGACGTAAGTCGTAGCATGGGCGGTGGCAGGTGGCTTCGCCCCGAAATCACCATACAGTCACGGAACTGTGTGAGGTTTCAGCTTTCAACCGATCACTTCTTTCATGAGGCCACCCTGGCAAACGATATGCCGGATAACTGAAAAACCAGATCTCTTGTGCGGGCTTTCCCTCAGAACGACGGCATCTCCACACGATTTTGGGCGATGCGTCGACAGATAAAATGGAACAATGGGGACATGTTCGGATAGGCAACGGAGTATCTTATGCATGAGATAGACCTGAGCTACATGTGAGCGTTGAGAAAACCTTCAGCGATGGAGAGATGCGCACTGAAAACAGCAACCACAAGGATGGAAGCCCAAGAAGCAGCCAATCCGGGATCATTGAACGTTGTCTGACCGAACTCTGTCGTGGTGGGAGATGTGAATTAGGATGACGGGCCGTTTTGATGGGCGGTCGGAGACGAACGGAGGCCATCAGATTTCGGTCCAGATTCCTCGGAGAGGTGACATGGCGCCCAGCGGTTGCGGCGAGGAAAGATGTCGTTGACTTCGCGGCCCTGGCATGCGTCGTCGANNGCCCGTCTAAGCTTCGATGCCTGTCGGCGCTCTCGTGATGTTTGAGTCGTAGTTCGCGGATGACAGCCGTGCTACAGCGAGTCCGGATTGGTGTACACTGATTATCTCATGAAGAAGCCCGAGTCATCACGGCCAAGCGTGCATGTATGAACTGAGGTTTCCCAAATCGTCGCAAAGGAGGAAAGTAAGAGACATGTGTGGCGCTGATCAACAGGTTCAGGATGCACGTGATCGTGTTTGGCCCTCCCCTATGCATTTATAGGAAAAACCGCTGACAGTGATCGAGATTAAACTGGTGTCCGGCATAAATTAGATAGCGCGAGGTACATAGTTCAGCCTCTAAGACGGAGTAGTGTTGACGTACGCCGCGCCGAGCGCACTCAATTGGCCTGTTCCGTCAACAAAGTCGCCGTGAAAGTCGCCGAAGTATGCGAAGCGTTCGACGGAGGTGAGGTCCATTAGCCACGGCACCATCATATTGATGAATTCAATCTCCTCGGAGACGGATCCGCTGCCGCGGAACTCTGTAACTGGACGCAGAGGTTAGACTCAAGCAACGTGTTTTGGGTAAAACACGTACGCCAAACTGGCCGGTTGCCGTAACGGGCGCTGACTATTCGAGTCTCGTCAGCGATCGGAAGAGTAAGCATGAACCCTCGCCTCACCGGATGAGATGTAGTTCTGAAAGTAGGCTACGTTCGTGGCCGAGTCGTAGATGTGAATGGCCACAGCGTCGATTGTGCAGTGTGTACAAGCCGCGAAGAACGCATCTAGCCATGCTAGCCCCGCTGTTCCGCCCCCATTCGTGACAGCCGGGCTGACGAGCTTGACTTGGCCGCTGTACTGCATCACAATGTCAGACAACGGTGTGACTGCGATTACTTATGTGCTCACGGGCTGGATATGCTGCATCCACGCATCGGCAGCCTCTTGAGCGGTCATATTCGACTGCCAAGCATAATCGGGTTCGTTGAACCCAAGGATATGGGTCGCGCCGTTCGCAATGGCACTGTTAACAGATGCAATCCAGCCATTGAGGTGGTCGGCATCCGCGCCCTATATGAACAATGAGCACGAAGCACATGACGAGAGCACTAGTAAGAGAAAGTAAACATACCCACAGCATGGGCACGAACTCTACGCCGTTTGGGACGGTGCCAATCGGCGAAGGAGACCAGTTGTACGCCCAGGAGATACTGAAAGTGTGTTCAGAAATGGGTATATGGGCTGTGATTTTGGGAGTGTACTGAGGTGTCAGAGGAGCTACGGTTCCCGTCGTGTTGAACGCAGCACCACGTTTTGAGATGCCGCTCGGGATAGAGGAAGCACTGCTACTTGAGGAAGGTGGACTGCTAGTGGAGCTGGTAGGAGTGCTGGTATGCGAAATGATGGCCGTGCTCTCGTGCGAAGTGCTGATGACATCCCCGTACGAGGTGGCGATGGTACTTGAGCGCGAGGAAGCAGTCGCCATGCTCTGGTGCCGGGTGGTGGAATGGGACTTCCGCGGCTTACAGACCCGCACAGCAGTAGCAGATGCAAAGAAAGTGACGATAACCGCGAATGAGAGTTTCATAGCAAGGAGCGTGGGGGCGAAAGCCTAAGATAGACGGGGGCGTGAGCGATAGGATCTTGGAGTAAACGGCGATGCGCACCTCTAATAAGGGAGTCATGCTTAGGTTTGGTCGCAGGAGTGTCTGAAGCCAATCCCTGCGCCGGGCCACCGAGGCACATGCATCGGATCAGACGTTAAGCGCAGTCGGCAAATGTGCTGCGTGCAGTGCGGCCGGACGCATTCGAAAAATGTATAGAACGCTTTCTTGGGTGCGTAACACGAGTTTAGACCTCGATTTTCATAGTGCTTTTGACATGGGTGCGCTCCACAGCACGTTCCAGGTGTCCGTCGAGGTGGTGAAAGACAAGAACGCGACTGGACATGTGACCGCGCTCCCCCTCTGTTCGTGACGATGCTCGCACCTGCTCAGGATCGGCCGTAATATGCACATTTGGGATACAGAAAGTACATCGGAGATATGGGGTACGCGGAATGCACCTCCCGTCCAACCGCGTGCCGCTGACGGCCACGACCGCGCAGGCATGAACCAACGCACCCGCATCTGGACGAGTGCTTGAGTAACTCCATTGGCAGAACGCGTGCGAGCCTCTGACCCCCCTTGCTGCCTCACGGGCATGTCTATCTCGTGGTGTATGCGTGGCGAACGTGCTGCTTCTACACTTTCTGTTCTCATCGCCGTTCATCGGATCCCTGGCTTCGCGGACTGGGGTATTTTGCCCTTAGTCAATGGCTGCATCTTCCTGCGCACCCCATATATGCGTCGCAGCCACTTATAGAGCTCTTCCGCCTCCACTTTATATAGTGCATGTCTGAGAATCTGCGTGTTCCAAATGTGTGGTGAGACTTTGGTGACAAGGCTCAACTGAGCTCCGGCGGCTCCGACCACAGCAACGAGTTCTGGAACTCTCTTACAGGACATGCACCGCTGGGTATGGAGCTAGGCTACCATCTACTCAAGATACAACAGAGGCAGGCGGCGTAGATCTGTCGAAACATGACAACCTTGGTTTGATACTGCGTCTCTCTTTCAGCGGAATGTAGCACATGTGTGCGCATTCAGAGTCACCAGGCCATCCACTCGCAGAGTAGACTTCGATTCATGATGCTGAAGTGTGGGGGCGCGATGCAACCAACGACAAGGGTTTCTGAAAACTACACTGGCTGTCTGAGAGCATTTCATACTCCCAAGTCGCGCCGTTCCTCTCCCTCTCTCCTCTTTTCCAGGAGGGTGGGGCAGTGCAATGTTTTGCCTAGACCAGTAACTGCGGGCTGATTGCCTGAGAACTTCATGCCTGATTAGGCATGCCATTTACAAGTCGTATCGCATGTAATCGCATGTATCTCGCATGTAATCGCATGTATCTCGCTCATTGTACGTGTCTACATCGTATCTCCGTTTGCGGTCACATTTTATGACAATGCTAATACTCAGTCAACCGGTGCACTACCACAGTTTGCAATGAGGGCCTTCAGCAGCTCATTATCAGTGTCGTCCACGGACATGTCGCAGGTTGGAGACCCGGGCAGGCATTGGCTGCGGCGGTTCGAGACGGAGGTATATACGATAGAGCATGGAACTCACCTGTAATAGACATTGCCAACCGTACATGTCGCTCCTGCCACACAGGTCGTGGGGCCGGTAAAGCCAATACCCCCGCACTTTCGGAGTGCTCATCAGCATGGCGCACATATGGCACAACCACAATCAGTCCGCTAACCTGGCCGTAAAAACTAGCTTGACCCCAAACACCAACAACGGTGGTGAGTAAGACCACGAATGAGAATAAAACCATTGTGCTCGTAGAGGTGAGGGATGGAGGGGAAGCTGTTCCCTCAGCACCAGTGATACTCTGCTGTATTTTATAGCAGATAGAGCCTTGTCGTAGCTCCATGCTCTCACGCCCTGTCGGTCTTGAGAGTCTGATGATTGCCTCGAAGCACAATATGGGCGTCCTGACTTGCTTCTAAGTGGTTTCGCACACCTGTTGATGCGCTCCACATTCAATATGATACCGCAGATAAGACTCTCTATCTAAGCCCGACTTGTCTTCGCTTGTCAAGGGGTTATGTTCCTTCGGTGCAGAGGCACGAAATGTGGTCTGAGCTTGAATGATCAGTGATACGAAGTGCGCGCTGCAAGCTGACCTATCACACGACCATGACCCCAGTACCGTGTTTTCAGCGCATCTGGAAGCAAATGACTGTGATGGCATTCTTTGGACTGGCTCGGCTGACATGAGAAAATACGGATGGAGGGATAAATCTGGCACGAAGGAAGCAATTGAGCCGCAGGCTGCTCCAACAATGAGGAGCCTTGTAGCCCCTATGTCATGGTGACCCCAGGCTTCGGAATCAATTCCGCAGACAAGCACATTCAATGACGACCGTCCGTCTCCGGGCCTTGAACCTGCTGTGTGGGACGATCCCCTGCTTCCTTCTCCAAACTAACGGGCCGTGGTGCAAATAAGCTCAAATGTACACTCCGGCGAAAGAACATGCGAGATTTAGTGTGTATGGCTACAATGCAACACTCAGGAGCTTGAGAATTAGTATTCAAGAGCGATCATAGACCAGATAAAGCGACTCGGTTCACACTCTCAATCTATCTACTTCTATCCTCTCGCCGTCCCGATCAGTTGACAGGGCCATTGCCACAATTCTCAATGAGATCTTGGAGCAGCGCAATATGAGTGTCGGCTGCACACATGCCACAGGATGCACTAGTAGTGGGGGCACTTGAAGTGCTTGATGAAGAGGACGGTGTTGAGGAGGACGGAGATGGAGGGGACCCAGGCAGACATTGGCTGTGGCGGTTCGATACGGAGGTATGTGTGAAGGCGTACAGAACTCACCTGTAATAGGGATTGTAAACCGTACATGTCGCTCCTGCCACACAGGTCGTGTAGCCGCCAAAGCCAATACCCCCGCACTTTCGGAGTGCCCATCAGCACGACGCAGATATGACACAACCACGACCAGACAGCTAACCTGAGCCCAAAGACTAGCTTGACCTCTAACCACCACGACGGCGGTGGCTATAACCACGAACAAGACCGAAACGATTTTGGAGAGGCGTGGGATGGACGGGAAGATTTGTCTCATCGCCTGCACAATTGGCCACATCTTATTGCAGTCTCATACTCTCACGTCCTGTTCGTCTTGAGATATCGATTATCGCCACGAAGCACAACGTTAACATGGGCGGCCTGACTTGCTTCCAATTCCGAGTCCACCGATCACACTTTCGCCTGTCGACACATTCAACATTGACAGCTCGTTCTATAGATACAGAACCGCAGATAAGACTATCAATCTACTCATGGCTCGTCTTCGCCTGTCAAGGGGCTATGTTTCTTTTGCGCAGAGGCAATACACGGGTTTTGGGCTTGACAATCAATGACACAGATAGCGCGTCATGTTTTTCGCGCAAGGCGGGCGCGTCAGGAAGCAAATGACCGCTGTGCCGATCACCGAATACGGCGTGAGTGGACATAAATGGTGTCGACGAAACGGGTACGAAGGGATCAACCAATGGATTGATGCACAACATGTGAGTATCAGGACCAGACTGCGATGTATGTGGCGATCCAAAATAACGAGGTGCAGATTAGGCCAGTGTATCTGCGACAAGTCGATGACCCTTCGCATAGGCTTTCCACTCGTGATAGTTATCCTCCATGTTGTTCATTGGAACTGTCCAGTCCTTACATGTGCGGGTCGCGGCGGTAGCATCCCATTCGAAGACCGCTTCTGGGTTCGCACTCACGGAGATTGGTTCCAGTGTGAGGTCTGCGTGGCAGAGAGCAAGCTGACGCAGGTACTGTAGGCAATGACGCGCGTGACCGATCGCCTCGCCTGGGACGCGGTTGATCCCTAAGTTGAGTTGTCGTAGACAGTGCTGCTCATGGAAAAGAGACGGCTGAAACACTCGCTTGTGTGGGCCTAAGCGGGCCCAGCCCATGTTCGTCGTCGTAAGAGTGAGGGTTTCGACGCTAGTGTTATTGCCCACTGTGGGGTACTGAGCAGAGGCAAAGTCCCTTGTCATAACTACGGGCTCGCTCTCCGGAATGGAAAGGATATGTGGAAAGTCTGCGCCTAGATATGCTGTAAGACGACTGTGAGGTTTACACGGAAGTAGAATGTCGTAGTAGTAGACGTACTGTGCTTCCTCTCAACCTGACTCGTCGATCTGCGCTGCGTCGACAAATGCCAGCACAGGATTGCAATATTGATCGCATTCACAATGGAAAGGACAACAACGAGCAGCGAGCGCTTCTGAAGAGACGCCAGAGTATCGAAACAGCGGATCCGAGGGTGCGGCTGTTGCCTAAGCAAAGCGGAAGGAGGAGAGGTTGGGTGAAGACCGGCGAGCTGTGTGCAGACAAAGCCTCCGGAAGCTGAGAAGCATCTTGCGCATCGGATTGGAGTCTCCGGTCCTACAGCTCCGGCAGACGACATCCGAAAAGAAAGATCGCAGCATTTGAGCAAGAAGCCCGAACAGCCCATCCATGGAAGCAAAGCCCACAAGTGTGATGCACCACCGCCTCCGTGTGAAACATCATGAGATGCACCAAAAGCACACTCCGATAGGTCCGTACTCTCGGGCGAATTCAAGACTGCAGGAAGATCTGGTGCGACGCTGTTCCTTTCTCCGTTTCACCATGTCTCGTATGCACGTGCTCGTGCTTCTGACCAGCCTCACAACCTATCTGGTCGCAAGACTTGTCGTGTTCCCTTCCAAACCCGCGATTTTAGAGCACTGTTCGGACATAAAGCCATCTGTGACCTGAATGCTAAGCTAACCGAGGTGACAGCTTATCACGGGAGCGACTTTCCTTCCTTATGGGACATTGGTCCCGTTGACTCAGTCCATATGTCTTTGGAAGAGAGTCTTTCGCATTATGACCTCGATACGCCGCATGGCATCGAGGAATGGCGAGCACTCATCCCGCAAAACCATGGTATACTTCGCCTGGGACCCCACGACCGCATGTTCGGGTTGAGCATGGTCCACGAACTGAGCTGTCTTGATGAGATCCGAGAAGCCCTCGTCAGCGACGAAGACCTCACTGCTCGACCTTACCTTCAACATTGCATGGACTATCTGCGCCAAGCCATTTTCTGTCGCTCCGAACTGACGCTGCAAAACTTCCGCACGACGGACAAGTTACAGTTGGATTGGGAGACGACGGTAACATGCAAGGATTGGACGGCGGTATACAGAGCAATAGATGGAAACCGGGTGTCGGGAGGGGAGAGAGGCCCTGGCGGACCGTAGCGAGGATCAGCTGTCGTGTAGGATACATTGTAGGAGAGGGAGCGCACCTTGTCTCAGCAATAACCTCAACGCCGATTACGTCGGCGAGTCACAAAGACATGCTCAGACCCTTGGGAAAGGAGTCGAGTGACGTCCTGGTATTCGTTTTCGCCGCATGAATGGGAGCACAGTCCAAACCAGCAATCGACGGACCACTCTCCGATGAGAGTTGGCGGATGGAAGCTCTTGGATGGCATGTATTCGGCATCGCACAATTTGGTCATTTCTTCGACCCTTCAAAGAGGTGTTAGTGAAGGCCCAGCGAAGGAAGGTGGTGGGACACGACGGCCTGTGATCAACCGTGTTCTCTCCGACTGGCCAAATACAGTGCTAGACTCATCCGACACACGACATATTCCCTCTTTTGAGAGTGAGAGTACGCCCATAGGCGAGGTGGTGATCACAGGCATGTGTTGTGGACGACCCTGGACCGTCTGACACCTCTGCGCCCCGTTCTGACGATCACACTCATGGATTTTTCACATTCAATATAAAATTGGTTCGAGTGGACCCATTCTCGAGGTGCGGAGTGCGTAGACTTGATCGTTTCCATACGCGCATAGCCGCTGGTGTGCAAGAGAAGTGGCAGAGGAGAACCCGAGAGCGCGAGCACAGCCACCGTGCACTCGCTCTCACAACCAACTGGGAGCCCCTGATGAGCGCTGAGCGTACGTTCCTCGTTCATCGCCTCTGTTCAGCTGGCATAGGGAAAAGTTTCTCATAGTACACTCA
>LCTX01000267.1:0-28392 GCA_002233555.1 Limonomyces culmigenus | reverse complement strand
TTGCTATTATTAGATTGTCATTTTCTGTATAAATAGTGTAGGTATTTTGCAGTTGAGTCCTCAGACTCAATCTCCTGTTCAATACACAAGTGCCCCCCTCCCTCATCGCTCTCCTCATCCCTGNNTCTTGATAGAGCTGTGACATTGTGTGTTGTGCCCTTGGTCTACTCAGTGCCTGATTTGGGGGGCAGAGCTAAGCAGATGGGGGAGCCAATGTCAATAATTTGAATGGGGAGTTGTAAGGACTCCCTGCATGCTAAGTACAGCAGCGCACATACAGAACAAAGCAATTCCAGCAGAACACTGGACGCAAGTCATTGAGAATGATGTCAGGAGGCAAGTCATACATGGTGCAGAGACAACAGGGGATGCAAGACAAGTCACACCAGAGAACGCACAGCATGGCAACTACAACTGGGGGCAACATCGCCGCCCCGGGGAGGTGCTGCTGGCGTAAATCCACTTGACGGTGTCAGTCAGGAGATGGGGCAGCATGCAGCATACGCAAGGAACCAGAGATAGAGTTCTGCAGGCTTGTTGTACCAATTGCTGCAGAGGCCTGGTATGCCGGTGTGGTGGAAGACCAGCAGAGGTGTGGGAATGGGGATGTCTGGCGGAGGTGAGTTGTTGATGAGAGGTCTGCCAGAAGTAGCTGGAGCCAAGTGCAAGGCAGAAGTGAGGCGCGGACGGCCAATGCAAGGTGAGCATGGTACGGCAGCTTGGCTGGGCCATAACAGTATCCTCATTCATAGATGTTTGGGCTAGCAAGAATCTTGCCAAATTCCAAGCTGTTGTACTTGTCCGTCTTGACAATGTGTGTGCACATGATGCCTTGGGGTCAAGCTAATTGTCACAGACACACGTTGGACCAGTTGGCTTGGCCCTCAAGCCCTTTGGACCATCCTCCACACCCTGCTCTTGGCTCTTGCCAAGACTCCTGCTTCTCATTGGCTTGCTCACCTCTGCCTCACCATCTTGTTGTACACACATGGCATACCCAAACACTCACACTAGCACCCACCACTTTGCATGCGCTTGCCACTTGGCCTTGATGCCTTGGATGTCAGCACTTTGGTTGGTACCCTTTGGGTGTCCCAACCAACATCCCCAATGTTCTGCCAGCTACTGGCTAGCCGGCCCTCCGCACCTTCTTGCTTTGCTTCTTGTTGCTCCCGCGCCTTGGTCTTTGTCTCCTGTTTCCCCACATGACTCTTGTTGTCTTGCCTTGATGTTTCCGACTCTCTGACTTGCTCCCTGACTCATACTGCATGTACCATCAATGACTTGGCTCACTTGTACTTATACCACAGAGACGCCTGTAGGGCTATCTAGCTTGTTAACAACCTTGGTTGCCTACCTTACAACCCCAATTGATTTCACGCCTCTTGGGCACCAGGTTTATCAGTGGCACAGCACACAAGCTGAGGCCAAGCCCACCGCTTTATTGTATTTGGACTTTCCAACCTCAGACCTCTTTGGCTTGTACCAAGCCTTCACATTGTTGGAGTGAGAGCACCACAGGGCGCCTTGCCTGCCCTTCACCTCCCTGACAAGTGGTTGGACAGGCCAACCTTATAGGGCTGCCGCCTGTGCTCACAACCCTCACGCTTGCCTCTGCACCATGAGGGTACGTTCTGTCTTGCCTTGCATATTCACATGTACACTAGCTTACACCCTGAGTAGGACAGCTCTGATGCTGCCTGCCAGGTAATACAACACGCTTGACTCTGCACCATGAGGGATGGCTATGACACTGCCTGCCAGTGTCTCATACACATTCCTTGGTACTGACATCTATGGCTACAGTACACACAACCTTGTCCCTTCCTCCTCATTGCCCAAACCTGTCCAACCCCTTGGTCAGTCCTCTCCCATCTTCTGCTACCAACACCTCAGAGCCCCATGAGCCATCGCCACCATTGTTTGCAACCATGCCAATCCCTTGCGCTGGTACCCCTGTGTTGCCCTTTGGTTAGGTCTCTTGGCTTTGGCCTCAGATCCAAAGACTTGGTTGGCCAACAGACCCTCCACGTACTCAGAGGTCTTTGGTACCAGCCCGGCATGTGCTGGAAAGCACTGCATCTAGGCCTGGGTAGACTTATTTTCTCTTTTTGGCCATGCTTCTATTTCCTTTCTTGGACTTGTGCCTTGATATGGACATTTGGCTTGGTTCTTGCTTATTTCAGACTTAGGCTGTGCGGTCTGGGACAGCTGACTCTTGAGAACACTCAGGCTGTGCAAAGCAATACATCAGGAGTCCTGTCGGCATCCCAACAGGCTTCTGCATGTCACCACCCGTGCTTCCTATGGTGCAATCCTGACTCATACTTACTCAGGCTGACTCAGACCCTGACTCAGCTGTATGACTCATGCCTGCTCACACGTGTACTTAAGCGCCCCAGTTCAGGCTCCTGTCCCTCAGATTGACCTCTTGGTCGCTGGGACAGGTAGGCCTCCCAGGACTTGGTGGTTGTAGTTCTATTTACTTACTTGGTCACTGGGACAGCACCTTCTCAGTCAGCATGACACCAGTGGGTTGTCACACCCTTGAGCCTATGCTGCAGCTTCATTGCTTGGTGGTTAGTATTTGCAAGAGCCCTGCTCCGCAACACGGCAAGCGTACCTTGACACTAACCTCCTGAGCTTGCTTACAAGCTCTGGGAGCCATGTGAATATATGGCAGAGCAGGCAATGTTGCAACCAATCCAAAGCTTCAAAGATGACTGAGTGGGGTGTAAGGAGTTAGGTGTGCTCACTGAGATGTAGTTGTTTGAGGTGTGGTGACCCTTGCTATGATACAAGGTGGAAGGAGTCTGTACACGTGAGGGGTGTCAAGCATTATGTTTGATGTGTGGGAAAGCAAACTTGTGTGCAAGCACAAGGACAGGAAGACATATGAGGGAATTGACATAGTGATTTTGATGATGTAACAACAAGCAGTATTCTTTATGGAGGTGATTGAAATCTCACCTTTATATGCTCCTATGCTCACTTGGCACATAGATCACCCCCGAGCTCTGTGCGCAGCAGGCTGACTGAGTGTGAGGGCTTTGCCTTGACATTGGAGCCTCTCAGATGTACTTGAAAGACCCTCACCAGTTTGCCGCTATCTCTCCATGCCTGGCGCTGCAATGTGCAAATTGATGTGCACATTGAGGGCAAAGAGAGGCAACAAATAAGCATCAATGAAAGCCGTTTTGGCAACTGTAAACACAGTGACGTACGGACTCCAACGGCTTCCTTCCGTGAACAGGCAGTTGTTTGTGAGTGGTGTCTGTAAAGCCACAAAGCCGTAATTTATGTGCCGGTGCAGAGCCCTAGGTGTGACGGTGCAGAGAGCACGGCAAGTGGCGGGCGAGCATCAAGCGCTTTGTCGCAAAACCGGCATTTGCCGTGTCGGCGCTTGTCAGCCTTGCCGCCTGCTTGTGGCGCCTTGTCGCCCTTGCGACTCTCCCTTGCTCTCCCCGCTTGTAGTCCTCACCATCGCGTGCGCCCTTGAATGTATTCTCTTCGCCCTTCAGAACCCTTCTATAGCCTTCCTACTCTTGATCTGCGACGCCCAGCCCACCCTGGTATAGCGTAGCTGGATCAAACAGCCCCAATCTCGCTGCAAGCGATGGAATCGACTCGGACGCGGCGTATTTGCTCTGAATCAGATCATCGAGAATGCCTGTACGTGCATATGTCTAGATTTATACCACGAAGTCTGACGCAACAACAGGAGGACACATCGTTACACATACACACACACACCCCAACGTCACCCCTACTTCCCGCCCGGTACGACGAGTAAGGCCTAGTGTGTCCCCTCCTCTGTCTCTTCCATGAATAGACCCTCATCAGTCACGCAGAATCGACGAGCTCTTCCTCAACCAGTCCACGCCCGCGCTCGCGTACCGGCTCGCCGACGTACCGCACAGCCGGCTCTGCATCGTCCGCACAGCAGCTGCGCCGCTACTTCCTTCGTCTCCAAGTGCGCGGTCGCGTCTGAGCTGCCCAAGACGTTGGCGGACGGCGCGATCGACATCCGGTCCGTCGCGGACGCCGCGTTCCTGGAGAAGTCGACGGCGAACACGCTCGCGATCTACCAGCACGTGGCCACCCAAGTGCTCGCGCGGTACGGGCCCGTGGTGGACGTGTTCGAGGTCGAGGGCGCGCGCGAGCGGCGGCTCGTCATCGGCTACCGCTCCGGTGCGCCGCGGAGCCTGTTCTCCGCGCTCAGCCACCTCTAACACGTCTTCGGCATGTACAGCGCGCGCAAGTACGTCGAGCACTTTGCGTGCGGCGTGAGTGTTGTGTCGCTGTACCTGTTCCCGCTCCCCGACGCGAAGGTGCCGATCGAGGCCAGCATCTTCCAGATCATGAAGGAGGCCAGCCTGCTCTTCTGCCTGCCTGACAACCCGTTCTTTGGCATGGACGAGCGCGGGCGTCACATCCACGCCGTGCAGGAGGCGTTGTATGCCTGTATGCGCCCACCTGTCCTGCGTCCGGCGCGCGTGCTGACGTGCGGCTCGCAGACTGCGGGTGGATCTTTGCGCAGCACTTCTGCAACCGGCTCGGGCCCGCGTACCTCGCGCTGAAGAGCGTGCTGGACGAGGGCAACGCCGCGCACGCGCAGGCGCTCGCGGACGTGCGGCAGCGCTTCCGCGAGGAGACGTACACGTGCGAGAGCATCGCGGGTGTGCTGCTCGCGTACCCCGCGCTCGTGCGGATGCTGTACGTGCACTTTGCGAACGTGCACTACCCGCGCGGCGACGCGGCGCCGACGCTGTCCTACCAGCGGCTCACGACCGAGGCGCCGCTCGCGGACGGCGAGCTGCGCGACCGCATCCTGCGCACGGTTGAGAACAAGCACGAGCAGCAGGTGCTCGAGGCGCTCTTCGTCTTCATCCAGCACGTCCTCAAGACCAACTTCTACCAGCCGACCAAGATCGCGCTCCCCTTCCGCCTCGCGTCGACGTTCCTGCCCGCGGCGGAGTACCCCGTGCAGCCGTTCGCCATGTTCCTCGTCGTGGGCAACGAGTTCCGCGGCTTCTACGTCCGCTTCCGCGACGTCGCGCGCGGCGGGATCCGGATCGTGCGCAGCCGCAACAAGGAGGCGTACAGCATCTACCAGCGCAGCCTATTCGACGAGAACTACGCGCTCACGAGCACGCAGAGCCTCAAGAACAAGGACATCCCCGAGGGCGGCGCCAAGGGCACGATTCTCCCCAGCCTCGGCGCGGAGCCGTGCCTGTGCTTTGAGAAGTACGTCGACGCGGTCATCGACCTGCTCATCCCCGGGCGCACGCCGGGCGTCAAGGAGAAGCTCGTGGACCCGTTCGGCGAGCCCGAGCTCCTCTTCTTCGGGCCGGACGGTACGTCGTCATCCCAGCTATCTGAGACGGTGGCTGACGTGCGTACAGAGGGCACGGCAGACATCATGGACTGGACGGCGCTGCACGCGCGCGAGCGCGGCGCGGAGACGTGGTGAAAGTCGGTCACGACCGGCAAGTCGGCAGAGACGCTCGGCGGCGTCCCGCACGACACGTACGGGATGACGAGCCTGTCGATCCGGCAGTACGTGCTCGGCATCTACAAGCAGCTCGGGCTGCGCGAGGAGGAGATTACCAAGGTGCAGACCGGCGGGCCAGGTATGAACCGGAGTTGCGAAGGTGACAGCTTTTCTGACCATGGTTCATAGATGGCGACCTCGGCTCGAACGTGATCCTACTCTCCAAGGACAAGACCGTCGCAGTCATCGACGGCTCGGGCGTGCTCGCGGACCCGGCGGGGCTGGACTGTGCCGAGCTCGTACGACTTGCAAAGGCGCGGCAGATGGTCGTGCACTTTGACGTGAGCAAGCTGTCCAAGGACGGCTACCTCGTGCGCGTCGAGGACCAGGACGTGAAGTTCCCGTCGGGCGAGGTCGTGCTCGACGGCGCGGATATCCGGAACGGCGCGCACCTGCGCTTCAAGGCGGACCTGCTCGTGCCGTGCGGGGGGCGGCCCGAGGTCAGGAACATCTCGAACGTGGCGGCGCTCGTCGACGGCGCGGGCGTCCCGCACTTCAAGTATATCGTCGAAGGCGCGAACCTGTTCGTGACGCGGCAGGTGCGGCTATTTTTCGAGAAGCGCAAGGTCGCGCTCTTCAAGGACAGCTCCGCGAACAAGGGCGGCGTGACGTCGTCGTCGCTCGAGGTGCCCTCGCTCGCGGCGGCCGCGGCAGGCTCGCGCGCAGGCGCCCTCGCTCGCGTCTGCCCCATCGGGGTTCTCACTCGTGGCGGCCGTACTGGTGCCTTCGCTCGTGATGGACATGCTGGCGTCCTCGCTCGCGATGATCATGCCGGCAGCCGCAGCCGACGCGGATGAGCGGCGCTACTGCTGCGAGCAGTCCATAGCGGGCGCCGTCATGTCGGGCGCCGGTGCACCCGCTAACACGCCACGGGTGCACAAGCGCGAGCCCATGAACGATGAGGGCGCCGGCACCGGTGTGGACGCCAGCCGCACTCCGAACTTGCCAGACCGCGAACCAAACGCACCGCAACCACGCTAGCGCGAGTCGGATGTGCCGTGACCGCCCGGACGCGGGCCGGATGTCGTCGTCACAAGCGAGGGCACCAGCACGGCCGTCGAGAACGAGGGTGCCGGCGGGGCTCACTGGCAGGATCTCTCCCGAACCCCTCCGTGACCCGGGCAGGCCGGTTGGAGGTAGTTGCGGCGGTTAGGCAGCACGCAGATTGAGTTGTGGGATCGCTACATAATGGATTCATCATTATGATGAGCAAAGACGACTCGTGTAACGGTAAAGCGTCCTAATGTTTCGCGAGAGGCGCCTGTTCGAATACCGACACCAGCAGCTACTAACTTCACCTCGTCAGCGCTGAGCCAGCCAGCAGAGCAAGTCCACGTACGATAGAAGTAAGTCGATAAGAAAGGCGGAGATTAATTTCTTATTGCCCAGGTTTGAAGCCGTGACAAGGCCTACAAGGCCTTGTCAGGCCCACAAGGCTTGTCGAGCCTCGTCGCCGGGACTCGAGCCTTGTCGGCCTTGTGGAAAGCGACAAGGTCCACAAGCCTTGTGAGGTGTTCACAAGCCACGACCAGGCTTGACAAGGCATATGCTAGGTTTGCGACATTGTAGTTGCGCTTGACAACGAGCACACCCTTCTGACCCGGGTCCCATATCGTCTCTTGTCGTCCTCTGTCGTTCGGACATGGTGTATTTATATCTTCAAACAACGCACCCAGAAGGCTTGTAGTTGCGGCCGTACTTTTAAGCCGCGGAGCGTGTGCTCGCAGCCATATTCTCGCATCCCAGAGCGCCGCCTAGCAGAACGAGTCCTTGTCCTTGCCTCGCATGAGCTTATCTGCCGCTGTTGACGTCTGCCTAACGGGGCCTATCCCGAACCTAGATGCTAGCGGCATCGGCACTCGACTGACGACGTACATACAAACGCTTGCATGGGGTAAGCATGTCATTCATCATGCCCAGACATTAGCTTGACATATCCTGCAGCATTCCTTGCGCTTCGGGGCGGAGAAGATATCCTGGAAGAGTCTATCTTTTCGCTCATGGCGCTGAATGTCGTGACGGGTCTCGTGACGTTTTCGCTCGGCTTGGTCAACCATCAGCGGCTCTCTCTCTACGAGTGCGTCTTGATTTGCGGCCTTGTTGCAGAAGCTTATTGTTTCATTGCAGTACTCTCATGATCATGAATCTCACCGCTGGCTCCTGGTTCCCTCTATTTCTGTCTATCCTTCGCTTCAAATCCCTTCAGCACCCAGGACAACCCAGATCAAAGCAGTATAAAACTATCCTGTTCATCTACATTTGTCAAAGTGTCATTCTCCTCATACTCGCCGCCTCAGTGCTCTACTCACCATCTGCCTATGGAAACGATGCGGCTTGCAATGGAAAACGTGTCCTCGCGCTCTTTCACCCATTTCGAATGACGGCAGTGGCTCGACTCATGGGTATACTCCTTCTGGGAGTACTTCCTCTGATTCTGTCGGCGCTCACTGCATATGAGCCGCTAGTGGAAGCCTTCAGGTCGGCATTCAAGATCCCCTTTGTCTGCGCTTTGCTCTTGGTGGTCCCATCATCGCTTTGGATTACGAACGTCGAGCTGCTACGGTTCTACAACAAGCCGCAAGCAGGCGAAGGAGCTTGGGGCTCATATGGACAGGTCAGGCGCTCTTTTCAATCATCGCAG
Organism: Limonomyces culmigenus; assembly: GCA_002233555.1. Classification (NCBI taxonomy): domain Eukaryota; kingdom Fungi; phylum Basidiomycota; class Agaricomycetes; order Corticiales; family Corticiaceae; genus Limonomyces; species Limonomyces culmigenus. The sequence goes on along the minus strand of LCTX01000267.1, from coordinate 20,197 downwards.
AATTTGATATTGAGAAGGACGTCGTAGATCATGCAGATATTCGTACTACTGACCCTCTCTCCAAAGGTTCTGAGCGTCTTGCGCAAGCCCGAATGTCATGGTTCGGCCCACGGATCTTCTCCGAGCCACAGATCTCCGCCAGGCCACGGATCTTCTCCGGCCACCACATCTTCTCTAGGCCCAGTTCTGATGCCTCCCATCCATTCGGGCCATCAGGCCGGACGAGCCGCTCCGGACTCAACTCCTATAACTCCTATCACTACCGATATCAGTGACGGACATACGGCGTCGGGCATCGCCAGTATCGCACCACTTCCCGCACCATCTGTTGGCAACCCAGGATCTGGGATTCGGCGTCGCGTCGTGCCCGCAGGCGAGCGGGACGACGACGATAATTTGTATGGATACCGATGCAAACATGAAGCCGGTCGCCTCTCTCTACTCGAAGGACAAGTTAAGCAGGGTCGCAAAGCTCTTGAACGTCATCCCGTTGGACATCCCGATCGTCCGGCGCTCCTCGAGGACCTTGCCGAATCGCTCATTCAACTGTTCGAATGCACCCTAGACCCCTGTTTAGCCGACAAAGCCATTGAACTGGGTCGCGAGGCTCTTGAGCTCCATCCTGTTGGACATACCCATCGTCCAGCGTCCTGCGCGAGCCTTGCCGACTCGATCTCAGTTGCAAGTTCTTATGCAAAACGCGGCCGCCCTCTGCTCCTCGAAGCCATTCAACTCCGTCGCGAGGCTCTCACAGCTCTGCCCGCTGAGCATCCAGATCAAGCGATGTATGGTGCAGAACTGGCCTCTTTGCTCTTCCGTCTTTATGAGGAGACCAACGACCAGGCAGTACGTGAAGAGGCCACTCAACTCAATCGCAGGGCTCTTGAGCTGCATGCAGTTGGAGGTCCCAAGCCTGCAGCATCCTGGGTCACCTTCGCAACTATGTCCAGTCGGACCTACGACAAGAAGGAGAGATGAGACGTCCGCACAAGGGTGTGGAAGCTGTCTGCGCAACCGTCCGAGAGCTCGAAAACGTCTTCCAAACCTAACTCCCACGGACACCAGCGGCGTTCCGAATTCGGGCGCCTTCCCTCAGATCGTGGCAGGCCTTGTCCAGACCTCCGACACCTGTCTGCAAAGCATCATCCGAGACCACCCGACTTCCTCGTATGATACCATGTGATTTGGTGGTGCACGCATTGGGAAAGCGTTCAAACAGATACATAGCATATCACTATTGTATATTTACTACTGGTGTTAACCTATGCTTCGCACGGGAAGGACGATGGGAATAAGCGTACGTGAATACGAGAAGGAGTTACGTTCGGGTTTAGTACAGGGAGCAAGCACGCCCGCATGCAGGGCGTCGAGAAACGTCGTGCTGCGGCTCTTCTTGCCCCCCTTCCCTGCGACGGCAGGTGCGTCCAGGAGCCGTAGCACGTGCGGCTCAAGCGCGCCCGGCTTGGCGATGCTGGCGAGCGCGAGAGCCGAGGATGTCGCCGACGCCCGCGCAGAGGCATGCGAGCATCTCGCGGATCTTCTCCGTGTGCTCCGCACCGGACATGCCCGCGACGCGCCCATGTTATCCGCAGCCATATCTGCGGGCACAAGGGAAATGTTCATGCACTGCCAAAGCATGAGTGTATGCGCTCCAAAACGGGAGGGAAAAGGCCTACTGGGAAGAGACATCCAGCCAAGAAAAGGGTCTACAGTATACGGCTACGCCATGCCGGCGAGCACGCCCGGCGCGCTGCTGATCCGCCACAGGAGGACCTTTGCGAGCCCGCTGCCGACGCCGCTCCGGCGGCGCGCCTTGGCAGCCTCCTTGGCGGCGTCGCGCTTGGACTTGTTGCCGCTGAACCCCCGCGGGCGAGACGCCGATGCCCTCGAGCTCCGCAAACGCGACTTAGCCCGCGGTCGCCTTGCATGCGGCCGTCGCCTGGTGCACGTCGAAGTGCGGTGCGGGCGGGAGCGGGCTGGTCGCCTCGTTCTCCTCGTCCGCGAGCTCCGTCGGGCTTGGCCGAACGTAGAGCGGGCAGCAGGGAGCATACGTGTCGAGAGGGATGCTCTTACTCAATGCCTCGGCAGCAGCTCGCCGCCCGGCCGCGTGCGGATGAAGCTCGATAGGTGGAGGAAGAGCGGATGAGCGCGTGCGGGCACGCGCACGTCTCGAGCTCCCAACCCGCGGCGAAGGTAGTGCGCGGCGGCGTGCGGCGACTCGACCTCGATCTGCGCCTTTCGAGTTGGTGTATGCGTTGGACTATGAGGAGCGCGAGGGACGCGTGGCGGCCTGCCTTGCCCGGGGTGGCGGTACCGGGGTTGGCGCAAGTTTCACGGGCACAAACAAGCGCGCTCTTCGCAGAGATACGGTCCTGCGGCACACGGGGTCAAACCTGGGATCCGATGCTGTCGGCAGGCGCAGGGTGCTGGTCGGCGTGCGTTCGGTCCCCGCAACGACGAGACCCCTCGACAGGATGCGCTGAGGACGGGGAGGTAACACTCGGTGCACATCCATCACCCTCGAGGTTGCGCAGGTATGCGTTGGCTACAGCCTCGGAGACGGCGTGGTGGCAAAGGCGTGTAGGCGATGCAGAGGAATGGCGGGGTGACAACGGGAAGGGATGAGTACGGAGGGGAGGAGGGTCGATCACAGCACGCAAGCGCTATCTAAGGCATGGGTGATGCTGTTGACATTCTTCGGTACCGTTCAGAGACAGAACCACATGGCAGACAGGATCGGAGCGCACCAAGAACGAGTGCCGCGGCCACTGGAGAGATTGGAGGACAAGGACAGCCTGACGGCGTGGAAGCCTCGCTCGGCCGGTCCACGTGGGCCAAAAGGGTGTTTGAGAGAGTAGCGCGGGCTGCTATAGAAGCAGCCGGCGTCTATGGTGAGTGCGAGAGGGAGAGGATGACGGCCCCGGGTGCCGAAGTATCTTGCTCTTCGACGCTATCTTGTGCACAGATGTCGGCAACCGTCCAGCCTGAGCTGGATCCATTATGGCCTTCTGCTGAAACTTTGGCCTGATGTGACACTCAGCAGTCCTAAATTATTGCACAAGCGGGATTTAGCTTGCACCATGCTGATGCGTTCGCCAAAGACAGAATGCACCGGCATGTTTTGGCTATAGCGTCGGTATTGATCCATCGCTTGGTATTGTGTCTCGAGGTTTAGGTATGCAGTTGCCTCCTAACTTCCAGAGCAGACAAGGCGGACCTCGTCGCCCTCATCTGTTGGACAAAGACAGTGATTCTAACCCTTCGAGGTGAAGATCCATCTGTGATGCGGTATAGAATGCCTTACTACAAAGAGCGCAAGAACACAAGGATCCCAATCACGCCATGGCACTCGCTTGCTCATCCATAGTTGCGCCCCACCGCGGTTAGGCCAGCACTTGCGACGCTTGATTATGCTTCGGTGGAATGCAGCCAACGCTTTATCCACATAGGCGACGTTCGCGAGGTAGGTCTCTCGGGAAATCATCGCTGGCTCGATGTGGATCATAGCCGTGTACGGCGGTGCGTCGAGAGGGAACGCCTTCGTGCTATGTATGCTGCACCGAGTGTGAGAAACCATGGCCAAATAGATGCCCGAGGTCCCGTGCTTACAGGCCAGTGCAGCCGCTCGACTGACCAATTGCGAAGGTGCGACGAGGGTCGAAGCCGTGCCCCTTACAAAAGCCGGCGATGAGTCCACCCCAGTCCCATGAAGCTATGATGCATTATCGTCAGATGTGTAACGATTCCTCGGAACTCTGATACTGACCAACGCCAACTGGGTCGTACAAAGGGACGACTTCAGCATTCAGCAGACTTCCCTCGCCATGACTGGGCCAGTCAAATGACCACGCTTCTTGGACGTCGGCATATGCGAAGACCTTCTCAATGATAGGTTCCCACTGCTCCTTGTCTGCCGATACGGTCAGCATCGCGTCTAGACGAGGAGAGAATCGTCTCGGGGACGCACGCATGCCGACTGCGTGAGCGAAGAGTAGCACTGCCCCGTCCCGTGTTTGAGGCCGAGTGCTTGATATGTATCGCTTAGCGGGCATGATCAAGTTCGAGACTCTTGCATCATGATAGTACACGCTCTCGACGAGCATGGCTTCTGTAGGCAGGATGCGGCAGGAAAGCAAGAGGCGTCTGAGGCCTGACGTCCACGGACTCTGAGTGAATGCCCTTCTGACTGAGCGGCGACTTCTATCCGCCAATACCGCTTCGGAGCATCCTTTACCGGTCATCAGAGCCACTTATAGTATATGCAGCGGTGTCCGAATCCGCGGGAATGCACACGATCCGATTGCATCCGAGCCGATATCACGATCCTGTCCAGAACAGTGGATTCACAGCTTCGTGGAGCGGAACACAGTCGGCCGGCGCTTCTGCGGCATGCGTCCTAACTTCGATATCGCACGGCAATTGCGGTGAATCAGGCTGGACGCAGCGAGCCGTTACTTATCAGCGTAGTCAGGAGTACCTGTTACCCACCCACTTGCCGTCTTAGTCCTGTAGCATCCTATGACGTTTCGCCCGGAGACCAGAGACTTGCAAGCCGTTATGGCCACTGCCGCCGTGCTCGTCGCCATCGCCGTTTGGCGGAGACTTACGTCGCCGAGGCTGCCTCTCCCTCCCGGACCGCCGCAGAAGTTCATCATTGGGAATGCGCACCAAATGCCTAAGCAATATTCGTGGCGCGTCTTTCGGGAATGGTCTCAGACGTATGGTGAGTCTATTCCTGTTAATGTACTTCTATTCATGCATCGTGCTCAATCTTGCAGGCCCGATCATCTATCTTAAGGTTCTCTCTCGCCAGATCATTATCCTCAACTCCGCAACAGACGCTCATGAGTTACTCGAACGCCGATCCGCTATCTATTCCGACCGACCGTATTTGTATATGCTCTATGATCTGGCCGGTCGGAGGAACAGTGTCTTCAACGTTCCTACCGACAACGAGCGTCACAAAATCTACCGCAGGCTGCTAGCGACAGAATTAAACCCTAGGGCGACACTCGAACATGCGGACCTCTTCCATTCAGAAGCGAGGCTATTGCTTCAGCGACTCGACCAAACCCCGGAGAAGTTCATGCGACTCATTCGACTGTGAGTCTGAGCACCAATGCGGCTCATTACGACGCTGGACTCTCGATCAGTAACGCAGGCGCCATTATTATGAAGCTTGCTTACGGCTACGACGTTCAATATGACAACGACGTCTTCATCACTACGATCGAGAAAGTGTTCGCTATCAACACCAAGGCCGTCGGCTTCTGGCTCGCCGACTACTACCCGATACGTCAGTAGTGGCTGTTATTCGGTTGAGTACGCGCTAACGACAGAGCGTAGTTCGCATCCTGCCGATGTGGCTGGCGCCATTCAAGCGTCGGGGTGCGGAATTCAAAGCCCAGATGGACACCATGGGGAACTTGCCTCATACGTGGGTGAAAGAGCGAATCGTAGGCACACGACGATTTCCCGCTTGGCTGATGGCTGAAAAGTATGTTTAGGCAGCAAACGTACACGAGGACTGCTTCACCACTCGCCATCTCTTACCTGAGGACGGCCATCGTCTCACGGAAGAGGAGGAGGACACAATCAAGTTCGTCGCAGCGGGTCTGTATGCTGGTGGTGCCGATACGGTTAGTAGTCATGGCAGACTTGATTCGTGATCATTGATACGATATCGTTTGCCAGGTGGCGTCAGCGTTGACCACCTTCATGAGAGCCATGGCGGCCAACCCCGATACACAGAAGCGCGCTCAGGAGGAGATCGACACCATCATCGGTCGTGATCGTCTGCCGAATGTAGACGACTGGCTGCGCGGCGACCTCGTCTATACCACTGCGCTTATGAAGGAAGTACTTCGTACTGGGCCTCCTGTACCAAACGGTCAGTCCTCATAACGAACACAGGACATTGCGCTGATGTACTGTATAGCTATCCCGCACGCGAATCGGCGGGACGACATATATCGGGGCTACCTTATCCCGAAGGGCACCATGATCATCGCCAATGTCTGGTACGCCTTAGGATACTCTGGGCTCTAATATGCGCAACTTACCTTGATTATAGGGCCATGATGCATGACGAAGCGGTCTTCCCTGATCCGTTCAAATTCGAGCCCGAGCGCCATTTGAACCAGGTGTCAGGCGAGACAGTGGATCCTTTTGACTTCGTGTTCGGATTTGGACGACGCATCTGCGCAGGTGCACACTGGGCGCAAGCGCAAATGTTCATCAACATGGCGAGCATCCTCAGTGTGTTCCAAATTGAGTGTCCGGTGGATCAGGACGGTGTGACTATCACGCCCGCTGAGAAATGGACCACTGGAACTACTTCGCAAGTCTCCTCATCCTCCCTTGTATATTGATAGCTGACAGAATTGTCATTCAGACATCTCGAGGCCTTCAACATCGTCATCAAGCGTCGTCGGGATGGTGAGAACCTGATTTGAGGGATTGGATGAGAGCATAACGAGTAGCGAATTATTTATGTATGCCACTTTCCCAATACATTCCTGTACTACTGGGGATCGCAACAGCCTAGGAATGCCGCGAACGTGTCACGTGGCCGCAGTCTCCTGATTACTCCCGCGATGGGTGTCAGCTCTCCCGGTGAGTGTTGATGAAGATTTGAAGTGCGCGTTAATTCCACTCAAGTCATATTGCTTGCTGGGTGCGTCTTCCGACGTGATAAAGACCGCTCGACGATACGACACGGTGTTGGTCACTACATACACCGGACTCGCGTCTCCGTATCATTGTCTCCTGCCGTCTCTTCTGCCACTGCTGTAGAGCACTTCCACCCCGCGCTCGCCGGACTCTGCGCCTTGCAACTGAAAACCCAGCCTATCTCCGAGACTATGTGGAGGCGCGGATGAGCGAATTTCGCACAGGCTCTGTGTTCGACGGGCCGCGCGTATCGGTCTAGAAGATGTTGCAATTGCGAAGAAACAGTGCAGTTGGATGTATGCCACCGTATTCTACATGCCTTCCATTTACATAGATGTTAGAATACAGCGTCGACTCAATTCTTCCATCTGAAAGACTAGAATCAGAATCGGTCTCAGCGAACGACTAGTCAGCTTACATCTTCATTGTTTTCTCCTTGACGCCACTGATGACCTTATCCGCAACAAAGTCGACACAGTACGCCTCGGCGGTGTGCCCTGAAAAGTCCGTCTTGAGCTTGTACGTCTTCAGGTTCCAGATCTATCCCATCATCAGCCATGCGTGCTTTGGGCATTCTCTATGCCGACCGACCTTGACCGTGCTGTCCTTACTCGCGCTCACGAGCATCAGGCTAACCGCACTCCACGTGAGCCGGTACACGGAGCCGACGTGCCCCACAGCGTCGCGACCAACTTCCGGGGCGCCCGTCCCACACTCACACACACCGTACCGTCCCAGCCCGCGCTCGCAGACAACCGGCCGTCCGGGGCAAACGCGCCGTGCGACATTTGTCGCTGGTGCCCCGTCAGCCGTGTGGGCGGTTTCGTCGGCGACGCGAGCGGCGACCACAGGAAGAGCGTGTGGTGGTCTGAGCCACAGATGAGCAATTCCGGCTGGGACGCAGTCATCGCGGTGTACCGCTTCAGCGCCCACTCCTTCGCTGTTGCCAAGTCAGCACGAGTTGCCCAGACGGCGTGAGGATACTCGGGTACCTTCCCCGTCTGCCGGGGGTCGCTTGCCAGTGTAGTCGAAAGGGCCCGTCCGGATGACAAAGTCTGCGTTGAGCGCGAACGTCGTCACCCAGTGTGCTTGGTCCTTCAGCGTGTACAGGAGGCGGCCCTGCTCCGCATCCCAAACGCGGACTGTCTGGTCGCTTGACGTCGGGAACAAGATACCCTTATTGCTGCCGTCCCAGCGGATGAGGTTGACCGAGGCAGAATGGCCGCTGAGATTATGCGCCAGCTGCCGGGTGGTGTTCGCGTGCCAGACACGGACGGTCCCGTCTTTGGATGGCGAAGCGAGGCGGGGGTGTGACAGCGTTCCTGGTTGACGAACCGCGTCAGCATGTGTGCAGACGCCATGGACGAAGCACGGACGAATGTATAAGCTTCATGCATTCTGGGAGTCCCTTCAAGACAGTGCCGAACGCTTCACCCGCCTTTGGCGCCCATATCTGGACCTGGTCAAGTCAGAACCAGGCCGCATCTGAGAACGTGGAGGAGCCGTACATGCTTGGCCGTCGTGCCCCCATGAGACAAGCTTGCGTCCCCGTCCCCACCACTTGACGCAGAGCACCCATCCCGAGTGTCCCGAGAGCACATGGGAGGGCAGCTCCGTGGAGAGGTCCCATGAACGTGCGTTGGAGTCGGCGGGAGCGGTCGCACGCAGGTTAGCCGCCCGGGAGGAGGAAGCACATAGGACAGGCGATGCGTGGCCTTTGCCGCAACAGTCAGGCGGTGCGAAGGAGAGGGAGAAGATAGCAGAGCAGAGAATGTAGACGCGCATCTCGTCACAGGCCGTGCGCGGAACACGGCTTGCGGGGCGCATTGTACACGACGACGTCTTCAGTTGTGAAACATGAGCAAGCACGTCCTCCTCAGTTGAATGGGAGATGCTCAGCCTTTCTCGGTCGTCCCTCCTCTCCCCATCCGAACGTAATGCCCAGTCGAATGAGCACGCCACGCCACCCCACACTTGCCTGCTCTCTCTCTCTCGACCTCAACCTCTTGCTGCGTTCCCGCATCGCCAGTCCGCACACGTCAAGCTCGCTCACTACCCTTCGCCATCCAGCCTTCAGCTGTGGACTTTCAGGGTCCGTCAGCTGTGTTGTTCTTCGTTCCGCTTGAAGAAACTTGTGCTTATGCATGTGATAGACTTCGTTCGTAATGCCGAGGGACGCTAGCGCTGTCTAGTGTGCTCTTCAGAGATATGGAGGCGGCACAACAATGCACTCAGACATGAGTGCAATACCCGGCACATTGAGCTGCGAAGCCTGCAGCATCCTGCACACCCTCTCGCTCCTCGTCTGCCGGACATATCGACGCTGGTAGATGAAGCCGCCGCATCTGACCCTCCAAACGATCCCCTCGTCACGCTTCGCTGCCCAGCGCGTCCAAGGGATCCGTATTACGCGATCTACGACCTCGAAAGCCCGCATTCGTACTCGGAGGACACTCTTTCCAACACGGGATTCGAGTCATTGCAGGGCGTGATTCCACTCAAGCACATGTCTGCTCGACACGGTACGGCCTATCGGAGCTCCTGCCGCCGCCGCTGGTCGTAGGTGATGATGTCAGCGACTGCAACGAGGATGAGCACGAGCACGGTGCGTATCACAGTGCACTGGTGGCTGTACCACCCTGACGTTTCCAGAACCTAGATCCTCACGAGCGGTCGCGCCTCGCAGATCCATGCGGCTTCTGGCCCTGCCCCAATCAGGAGGCACGAGTGATCCCGTGTCGGGAGATGCTCGGTCCCTCACCTTGCCCAAGTCGTGTCTCATGGACACATCCCTCCGCATCTCCCCGTGCCCACCTCTCCGACTCTCAGCTCGAGGCTGTCCATCTCTTCAGCGAGCTCAGCTCTGGGCACAAACTGCCAAGGGCTCACTGAGTCAAGGATCATCCGGACCTGCTGTTTGGGCTCGCAGGCGACCACACGCAGACACTCAGGTCGTCGCACGGGAACCACTTCACGCTAAACAGCCTCAAAACCATTCTCCAGCACGTGAGTACCCGCTCCTGCCCATTTTATCGATGCAACATCAGCTGAGCGCCTCTCAGGCGTTTTCAGACCGCATAGGCCGACCCGACATTCGCGCGCTGTGTGGAGATCGACGCAGCAAGACTCGGAGCGAGACACCGCTTCTAGAAAGGGGGACCGCATGCGAGCGCATACATCGCGTGCCCCATGGTCCGAGCGCAAGCCGCGCCCGGGCAGTCCGGGGACTTCTTCGTGTATGAGCCTGCTGCTGCTATAATTGGTGCTACATCATGTCCGGTCATACCTGCGTGATGGCTCAGCCATACCGGCAGGACCCCCGCTCGAGCCTTGTTCATGAATGCACGTCGCTTCCAAGAGTGTCCAGGTCACCTCGTTGGCGGCTCCGATCCCCTCGAGATGCCTCTCTCGGACTTTTGTTTGTCGCACAGGGAGTTCAGCCAGTTTCACTCGCACTGGGACGCTCCCGATCCCGCCAACATTGAGGTCATGTGCCAGGACTAGCGTGCCCATATCCCGTGTCAGACTCTTTGGTCGTCAGGCATTCTTGCTAGCTCTGGGGCGACCGTCCAGCAGGAGACGTGGCCACATCCGCCAGAGAACCTGTGGCATGCGAAAGCACATGGCACACGTGTTCGCTCTCGGTCCCGCTGTGGCTCTGGTGCGATGATGACACATCCGGCAATCAGAGCAAGGAGTGGCGGGAGCACAACCTTGTTCCTGCCGGCCTTCCTCGACGCAAGCCACAGTCGGCCTCCAGCATCCGCTTTCTGGCTACCGCGAACATCGCATCTGCGCTGGCGATGCTCGAGGGCATCGATCGAGAGCTCAAGCAAGAACCGTTTTGATCGACATGGGACTCGCACTGAATCTGGTGGCGAGTGTACATGGGAGGATAGCATTGCGGCGCAGGACTACAGTCTGCAGAAGGACGTGCTGCTAGCACCGTGGATCCGCGGCCTCCCTGGCGGGAACCCCATGCACAGCGAGCGGTGCTCCCACAGTGGGATGACTGGGAACATGTTTTGTCGCACTTGCAATGTCAGACGTACCTCGAAACAAGGAGACACAAAGCGCTCGGATGCTGAGCGTCCCGATGCATATCTCAGTGCCAGTCTGGCTTGGCTTCCTTGGCACAATCTGCGCTCACATCAGTGCTGTGGATTGGGGAGCCTCGGGCGAAGACACACACCCTACCCGATTTGCGAGTATAACTAGAGAAGACCCTGGACGGTGCACCGTCGGCCTCTGAAACTATGGCCTCGAGCTGCCGGCTCGAAGGACGAGTTCCATCCAGTATTCTTCGACAGGCGTCAGGACGCTTGTCGGAAGCTGAAGAAGAGCGGCAGTGAAGATGCACCAAGAGCCTTGAGGACTGAACTCAAGAGGGCGTGGCAAGGCACACGCAGCACCATGCCTAGCGGCGATTTGGTCGTCAACCCAGCGCTGAGCATGAGCGGTACGGATGCTTATCAATACATGTATTAACCAGCTTGGCACACATCCAGATCTCAATCCTGATCAGGGCACACCATGCGAGGTGCTGCTTGTTGTCCTGCTTGGATCTGCCCAGTCCTTCCGGCATGCCGCCGTTGGGCGTCTTGGGCCAGAGGAGCGGCAGCTCCTGAGCCAGCGCCTCGGCAGACCCCATGTGCGCGATTTAGGACTGGCACGCCTGCGCGGCCGAGCTCTGGTCCAGTATGCAGGGATGCACTTTTTGGATCCTTGCTGAAGCGGGGGCCGGCTGTGCTCTGCGGGCTCCTTCCTCCCTCTAGAAGTCGATGAGTCGTGGCTCTCGCTCTTGTCCCTTGTTGCGCCAATCTGTCGGCCAAAGATCAACAATCCAGCGCAATTGTACTGCCGAGGCTCGTGCGTGCACAGGCCCGGCTTGACGAGTCGAGCAAAGGCGATCTGGCGTTGACTGCCTTCCGGTCAGCCCAGCGGTTCGGTATGTGCGCGTTCTGTGTGTTGCTGGACCTCCCTGACCCTCTCCGCCGCTTTGGCCCCGCGGTCCTTCTTTTGCAACCGAAGGCGTCGGGTCCTGCGATGCTAACATCTGACCGCGCAGCATCTACTCAGATCGGCAAGCTCGCACTCTCGACATTGCGCGAAGCTTTGGCCATCTTCACGCTGCTCGGCATCTCATCTGGGGGGGGAGGGTGAATCTTCGAGGTCGTTCAGCCCGCTGTTTTGCTGGGCATCGCTTCCAAGGTATCGTGAAGAGCGGGCGTCTGGCTCGCGCTCTTGGTATGGGTGAGGGCATCCTGATACGGGAGGGCAAGCTCAAGAAGAAGATGAGCATCCGGTCGGTAAACCCTTACATCTGGATCCTGCTACTCACACATTGTCAGGTCATGTCGGGCTTCTGGAGAAGGCAATCTCCGTCCGCTGGACATCGACTTGCGCTTCCTGGCACGTCTAATTTTCACATCCCCCACCCCCACCCAAATGGAGCATCACTTCCTTCAGAGCAAGTCTGTCACTCTAGCCAACAGCGAGGAGGTCAGGCTCGGACGCGTCGTCGTGTTCGGGTACGCGCACGACCGACCACACGCCTTTCGCCGACGTCGATGAGCTGCTTGCGCCCGAGCGCTCGCACCGCTGGCTGGGTGCTCTGCTCATGTGGAAGCGCGCGGGTCCTATTGCTGAGCCCTCCCGATATGCTCAAGTCCTTGATGATTTGTATCAGCCAGCTCTCATCTGTTATCGAGGTCAAGTCACAGCATGTCATCGGGATAATAGCTAGCGGACATGGCAGGATATTCACCGCCTGACGCACACCATCCACGACTGCGCCAGCAGTGGTTGTGTGCCGGCACAGACACGCGTTCGTCGGCAGGAGCGCGTCGTTGTTGAGCATCCGGGACGGGAGATCGAGCACGCAGACGCACCGCTACCTGAGAAAGCACGCGCAGGGGGGGTAAATGGTCATGATCCCCGACTGCCCTGACCGAGCGTGCGATGTCCCCGGCTCCCCCGCAGCAGAACTCGGCAGGCCGGCTGTGGGGCGGCGGAAGGAGATTGACGGCCATCCGGCTCCCATCACACGACGCTGAGGACCAGCGACCCCAGGAACGCCCATCGCTCCGCCGGCCGGTCCGACGTAAGGACCCGGTGCTGGCGAGCCGAGCACTGGGCAGGCCGGATCCGCATCCGCACAGCCACGACAGTGTGTCCAGAGGTCTATAGCTCCGCGCCCATCAACACCACTCGCTACTCGGGGATCTGTGGTAGATCCTGGTCAGCATGTACCTACGATCGTGCACCTCCAGCTCCGCCGGCGGGAACTCTGCCATGGCTCCGCGCCGTCGCACGCGGCCCAGATGGGGTGTATCTCTTTGATAACGAGCGCGATATCGTTCGAGTGGTGCGGGGATCCCTGTGCAGGTGAGGTGGGAGGAAGCGATGCATGCACGCGAGAGGCGAGGAGCACGGACCCGAGTGACGTGCGTCGGCCTGGGTCAGACACGCCTCGCAAGTGTTTGAGCCCGAGCATGCGCCTGTTGTGCGGCCTGAAAGCCCAGGCGCGTCATTCGGCATGAGCCTCTCGCGTCGGGACCGATCGCTCGCCGACCTCGCGAGCTCGAATGATCGAATCGGCCGGCCTCACGCAGCTCCCGCTCACCCTCTCAAACTTGTGATCAGCTATGGCTCCCTTGACGGATCCGCGCCCGGACACGAGGCACCGTGTGGTTCTCAATTCTCCCGAGTACGACGAACTGGTCGGACGGACGTGGACCGAGCTGGCGAAGACGCCCGCAGTACCCAGTGGACCGCACATGATGGACCGATGACTGCAGACCTGGCCCTTCAGCACGCTGGGGTTGTCGACGTTGGTCACCAAGCACGAGCCCGGACGGTGTGTGAGGTATACTCGTTCATACCTCGTCCTTTTTGGCAGGTACTCACACTTCCATTACAGTAACGATCGCACGTCTTCGCCATGCTCTCGTGCGTTCAAGGCGAGCTCAAGCGGCATGCTGACGAGACACCTGTCTTTGTCCGACCTCAGCGGTCCAGCAAGCGTTTCCGAGTGCGGCCATTTCTTCATTTCTAGCGTCAATCCTGACATCACAGTGAAACACTCATTATCACTCTCTGCCTCCATTACAAGACACGACACGGCCATTCACTTCGGCAAAATGAAATTTGGTGCTCGAGTGAGTTATGCATACCAAAGTTCATGTAGACTGAGCTGATGGAGCAACGGAGAGATGTCTGGAGCCGTCCGGACGCCTACGCCCTCGGTCTTTACAACCGCTACCAGACGTCCAAGCTCGCCGTACGGACTGTGGTCAACGGAATGGCTTCCAAAGCGAGGAGTCGCTTTCGGAAATGAGTATGTTCAACCCTCCTATGCCGATGCTCTTATACTCATCCTTTCTCTCATGTCTCGTAGTGCTCCGAGCCAGGATCTACCCTATCCCTTCGTGTCATGGCTCGGGCCTGGTATCGTGATCACATCCAGGATCCCAACATCGGCAGCGTGGACCGCCCCAGTCCCGCTCGTGGCCCTCTTTGCTATCGTAGTATGCATGCTTCTCTTCCTTCACCTGCACTTCTGATGTCTCTACCAGAGAAGGCTCGTTCGGAGTGGACTCGAGGACGCTATCTCCAAGGAGGTCGACGAGATCCTCGCAGAGCGCGTTAGCATGTACGGCGAGGACCGGACCCAGCTCACCTCGAGGTGGGCACTGTATGTATCTTCGCTTTCTCCGTGTTGCTCTCCAGGCTCATGCTTTCCTCAGGTGGACACTAGACCCTCTGCCTGGGAACAGGAGCTTCACGTTACGGACACGGATGACACTCTCAACATGGTGGTGCACCCCCCCTCCAGGTTAGGCGCGACGATCATCGCGACGAAGGACGGACGTGCACAGCCACCGCACCCCCGATCGGCCTCACCGCGCCCGAGAGGCCATCACTGACTACGCCTGCACACAATGCAGAGCTGCGCCCGGCGCGGGCGTTTAAGCGGCCGCCGCTTGCGGTGTTAGCCCCCGATGCCCGCGGGGGTGTGACACACCCCACCGGCGGCAGTCGCGCGTCATACCTGGGACGTACGCGACGACGGTACCCGGAAGAGCGATATCCACGATGTCTGCGCCCCGGCGACCCGCTGTATACGGTGTCGTTGTCGGAGGCCCGGAGATCCTTGCGCACCACGCCGGGACCCGCGCCCAAGGCCCATCCCTACACGAGCGACACTGGTCTGGGAGGCCGCGAGTGGACGACGCCGGCTCCGTCATACGTGCTCGCCTGGTCTTCGCAGATCACTCGCTTGCGCAGGGACCATGCGTTCGAGGGTCGGCGCTACGCATCGCCCGCACTTGAGCACCGCTTACATGCAATGCCTGCACACGTGCCGTCGTCAAGCTCGACGCCCGCGCTACTGGGGTCGTCGGGCATGACGCCGGTGCCCCAGGTTGCACCAATACGCGGCATTCGCGCCTGTGCGCTCGTCTCGCACTGCGCCCGTGCACACGCAGCTATGCAAGCCGTGAATGAAGGCGAGATGGTGTGGGTGCTGAGTGGGCGCGCATGAATGAGGACGACTGGAAGGAGGCGGGCGGACACGACGCGATCCTCTGGGTGGATTGGACATCGTGACCTCTAGCCGTGTTTTATCACCGACGTGGTGCCCGCTTTGGTCGACGAATCCGCATGTTGGCTGAGTGTCGAGCAAAGGCTGGGGGTGCTGCACATGGCACGACAAGGGAGAGGACGCGTGTCTTACGTCAGCGTCAGAATCAGCTTTGCCTTCGCCGCCGCATCCCTCGTTGAACGATCATGAATCTGTAGCATGCAGAAACATACATGGTATCAAGGAGAATAAACCGATTTAGCAGTCTTCTGCCGCTTGCCAGACATACCGATATGCGTGCTCCGGCCCATCAAAAGTCGATCATCCCCAACGTCTCGGAGAGATTGGCAGGTCCACCTTCCTGCTCGACGAGGCTGTCGTCATAGTAAGCCCAGGGGAGACGCTGCTGAACATTACGCTGAGTGAATTGGTTGCCTTGAGCGTGCCGAGGAAGATGAGGCCGACGAGGAATGGCTGTCGAGGTGTATGCACTGGTGGGCCGATAGCGAGCAAGGGCGACGGGACCCATCGCGTTCGCACAGGCGCGCCGCCAGAAGAGGGTGTGGGCCGTATGGATGATCATGGAGGAGTCGTCATCCTCGCAAGACGATCCGTCCGAGCTCAGGCCGTTGGCGCCCGAGTCCTCCAGACCTTGCACACGGCGCTCCCAACACTTGTGCTTGCTCCCAACACTCGTGCTCGCTCCCTTCAGCAGATTGGATCGTCGCTGCTGTAGCTGTGGCTCGAGTCGGAACAGCGTCGATCAACACCTGGATGTCGGGAACGTACGGCTACTCGGCGCCGGCGGCGACGAGACCGGACTCCTTCGTTCCCAGCGGCGTGATAGGCACGCGCAGCCGCCTTGTCCTCATCCTCGCAGTGGATCATACCCGTGCCTTCGTCAAGGACCGTGCGCGGTGACGCTCTGGCCAATGATCGCGGTATGCACGAGCAAGCGTGCTGTTGACAAGGTCCATCCATTACGAAAGCGGCATTTTCACTGCCACGTCCGCGTTCGATTCTGCGATCCAAAAGTTGTTTTGAGCCCTCTTGCTCGGTCATGATGTTGTCAGCCATGCGATAGACGATCGCCAGGTTCTAGCGCTTCTCGAGTGGAGCACCAGCAACAAGGCAAGTGTTGTCGAAGTCGGGTCCAGGACCCGTGTAGGCGCGAACCACGTCAGCGGCGACCTAGTCGAGATGGACGATGACCCGGTCCCTCGGGAGTCGCAGAGTATGGCTGAAAGTGTCGGCGCATGGTCTCGTGACGGAGCTTCCGGTCTTCAGTACCCTTGAGATCGACCTTCCAGCTTCTCACCGTACCTGCAAGCTGCTTTGGTCGTGATCCTGACAGTGAGGTGTATGCCGAGCGCGACGGGGCCGAGGGAGAGGCCGGCATGCATGGGTACGTCGTGTGAGGTAGCCGGCAGCGGAGAAGCGTGAGGCTCGTGGTGCGAACTTGATGCACGGGCTGAGAGAGCTTGAGGCGCCGATGGGAGGGCAGCGTTCTGGGACTGCTGTGGAGGTATAGAGGGCTGAAGCGGAACCTTATGCTCCGAGCCATGTGGCTGTGACTCATGTTCGGGCACGTTTGGGCGGAAGGCAAGACGCAATCCTAGCTCAGGACTCCGCCGAGGATTATGCACGACCGACGGTCCTGATGGTCTGGCTGATTCCGATGATCTCGGCTGTGATGGGGGGATCCAGGTCCCGGCGTAGAGAGACAGCTGGACAATGCAGACGATGGCGCTCGGAAGCGTCTTCCGCGTGTTGGAGGATGAGCCATGGGTGAACGGAGCTGGCTCGACGCATGTAGGAAAGATTGTCAAGTCGAAGCCTGTGGGATAGTGTTCTGGAGTGCGCGTGGAGCAGAGGTGCTAACATCGTCGACGCAAAGATGATCTGGCTCGGCAAGGGGCCACTGACCCGTGTAGTGGAGTGTACCGGCGACCTAGTTGTGACTAGCTCTGCTGCTGAGGATGCCGACGAGGCGGATGACATGCTGACTTTGTAGGGCGTGATCTCCTCTAATCACAGGTTTGGCGATCCAGAGGTGCGCCGTGGAGGCTGTCCAGAGCCTTTGCTGTGGGTGGAAGTTGGGAACGCAATGGATGCCGAGGGCCGGCACCAAGCACATCCAGAAGAATGAGATGGAGCGGGAAACGACGACGTCTTGTCCCCTACATCTCCGCCTCCATGGCAGTCTAGAAGGATGAGAGCGTTTTCGAAGCGACGCGGAAGGATGAGAGCGTTTTCGAAGCGACGCGGAAGGATGAGAGCGTTTTCGAAGCGACGCGGATCTTCAGTGAGTCCGGCTTGCGGCATATGGCGCTGCACCTGCTTACACGATCCATCAGATCGACACCTGGAAAGGGAAGGAGCTCGCACCAATTACGTCACTCCATATTCCGGTCTCCTCGATAGACACTGTACACTTATATGTTGGATATCTCCGCTGCAACTTGTTGTACGAGAACAGAAGCAAGCGATCGCAAGCAGACTACTCACGCTACGAGCACCTTTGCCTGGAATTAAGCATACCTTCGCCTCGTTATCATCTCTCAAGTTGACTGTTTCCACGTAGGAACGCGCGTCGAGCCTGCGATGGTCCCTCTTACAACATGTGGTGTAGAGCGAGTCGGCGGGTGCGTCACAGCGCTTATGGCGCCGGCTTGTGCAGCCGCTCAGTTACTCGGGGTACCTCAGTCGTTTCGTTTCTCCTGCACACACGGCTGAGTACGCGCTCCGTGCGCTTTCGCTAGTAACTGAAATCCCATCCACTTCACTGCGGTCTCCAGGAATATGTCGAACTCGAGTGTTATAGATGATCCCGGCTCACAGTACAGTATACACTCAAACGCGTGCTATGCTCCCATGTGAATAAAGGTCGCCCAGTTTTCCGGCGGGCCTCCCTTTGTTCTCAGCGCACTGACCGCATACTCGAGTGCGTAGGCGATCGAATCTGCATCGATGGTCTCTCCTTCAAAAAGTCGCTTGTAGAAGTGTCTGGCGACGAAGGGGCCGTCTTCATCGTTCATTGCCCTGTGTCCGTTAGCTCGAAGCGCTCTCAAGCCTGTGCAGTGACAACTCACCACATCGTCGCAACAACGCTCTTGTATCCGGCAAACAGCATTGCGGCAGCCAGGTGGACGGCCTCGTCAGCATGCTTCCGATCCCCCTTTGCAGTTGCGCATGCACTGAGGAATGCGAAAAATGGGTCCTCCAGGTGTACCTCCATCAGGTCTGAGACGCTCAGACCACCGTTTCTCAGGCAGAATCGACTCTTGTGTGGCCCGGTTTCGTCCTGGATGCCGTGACATGCAAGGTGCGCCATCTGGCACGACCGAAGCTCCGACAAAACCTGGGCTGTCGTGACGTCGCTCGAGTCGAGGTTGCCCGCAGATGAGGCTCCTGCTGCCGTGACCAGGTCGACGACGGAGTCGACCTCGGATCTAACAAATCGAAGAGTCGATAGGTTGGGGTCCGAAGTGCGTTCGACGGCAATAGCCAGAAGCTTGATGTCTTGAGGAGTGTATGAAGTTGTGCCCTTTCGTGCTTGGATGAGCGCAGTGAGCGTGGGTGTGTATGACGAAACCACATAATCTGAGCAGCACTCTTGGTTCGACCCTTCATAGATCCCGGCTGCATGCAAGGGAACGAGTGTAAAGGCGCCTGTAGGGCACCAGTGAATGCGAGGGCGAACACTGCCTTGCGCCTTCTATACAGAGCAATCAATCAAGTGCTCGGATATGAGCTTCAAAGAAATACTCACGGAGAGTCCGAGCGCTTGTAAGATTGGTTTGACAAGGAGATTCCATAGCTTGGCAAGGGGACTATAAGGCGTTCGTTTCGATATATGCATACCACGCTCAGCAGCAGATAGCGGAGATCCACGAGCAACGGGAGCTGAACCATGCAGAGTCACAGTGTGAATATTCGACTTTTTCAGTTCGGGGATGGAGAGGTAATGCAGCGGCTTCTCGCCAGCCCTGATGATCACTGCGTGACACGAATCTTGATCTGCAACGAGCACGACCACCGGGTTACTGGCAGCTACACTTAGTAGTGTGTTTGTATCCGGACCACGCATGAAGTCGCTCATCCCAGGAAGCGAGCGGATCTGGCTCATGACTTTCTGTAGCTGAGTGCGTTGTGCATAGAGCGTATTATGATCAGGTGTCAAGAGTGAGTTCATACCGTGCGAGGTGCGATGTCCTGCGCTACCGACGAGGCGACGTATCTGATCGGCGTGCTCTGGAGGGACACCATCGAGGTCAGGGTGACGGATGTGAAGCATTTGGGACCATATCACTCCTCTTGCACGCTCGAGCAGCTGCAGCGCTAACGGCAGCTGATCAATATGAAGGGCAAGTGAGAAGGCGACTGGACCAAGCGCACTTCCATAAAGTGTATGTTGGAGTTGAGCCGATGTTTCCAGTGCAAAGCTTGCGGCCAGGGTGATGGCATGCAAGGCACGAGCATGCAAGGTGAGCAGTAAATGTTTTTGCTTGTGGGAGAGGAGAGGAGAATCCACAAGCAGGAGTGCAGGTACAGCGCAAGCAAGCATTTGGTTGATGTCATTGTATGATGTGGCATTGAAGACATGTTCAAAATAGCCTAGCGCTGCCTCCGATGAGCCACCGGCGAACTCGGCTAGGCATAGGTAGTGCCTCCATCTATTGGGATCTCCAGGCAGGAGCAGAGCAAGTGCTTCCTGGCTCAGCTCAATGGCACGGTCAAGCAGCGCATTATCGCCCGTCTGATTGTAGCGTGTCTTGAGCGAGATGGCAAGATTCCCACACGACGATGCTCGACTTGGATGACCTACTGGATGCAGATCCAGCGCCCCCTGATCAAGCTTGATGGCACGGTCAAGCAGCGCATTGTCCCCTGTCTGTTTGTAGCGTGTGCTGAGCAAGCTGGCCAGATTCCCACACGACA
>LCTX01000259.1:0-21930 GCA_002233555.1 Limonomyces culmigenus | reverse complement strand
GACCGGTACGCTATGAAAAAGTATAGTACTCTCCTAGATCATGCTGGGTCCTCTGCTGACTGATGGATGTGTAGATTGGAGTACCGCATGTGCCACTCTTCTCCGACTGGATAGGACGTTTCGACGACAAGACGAGGCAGATGTACATACACGATGAATGAGCTCTTTTGAGCATTCCGATTTTGTCATCCTCGTGGTCGAGTGCGCAATGAAGGCTTTCTCAACATGGACCAGTGTTGATAGGAGTCGTGGATTGACCCGTTCATACGGCCGCTCAGCAACTCACGATGGCGATAGCCTTGAGCTACAGGTGAGAAAATGGCTTGATGTAATTAAGCCTTGCTGAATTGCATCGCTTCAAAGACGACAGGACGTGTCAAATCATGAGCATAAGCCTGCGCACGTGTGTCACTGTGTGGACCCGGTCTGTGTAGAATATGATCGCAGGGGCATGACGTCACGAGGACTCTTTCTCCTTCTCCTCATTCTTCGCTTTCTTGGGCACCTAACACGTTCTGAAACTGAATATCTTCGCCGATTACTCACTTCGATTGGTCATACTCGAGCCGACAAAGGATCCGATTGGTTTCCGTCTCTGCCGGCGCCTTCTCACCCATTCACGAGAGGTCATGAGTCGAGTCGGACCGATACTGGCCCGCCACGATCGCTGCATTTTCGCCAGAGCTGTGGTTCTCTCCATACAGACACACACTCCTGCTGCAACCGCACTCGTTGCGCCTGCAGTCCTGAGGATGGCCTTCTTTTGTCTCCGAAGTGCGATTGTATGTGGTCTTAGCTCCGGGCCTCTTGTTATATTCATTCAAAAGTGTCACCAGATCGTGCTATACGGCAGTCGAAGCAGAGGCCAATGTTCCTCGGGCAGTATAAAAGCCGTCCGCACATCCGCTGTCCCTGTTCAAGTTGGATTTGTCCCTCGCTCAGTGCTCAAACATGCTCCGTTTACTCCTTGTCGTGCTTGCTGTAACCTCGGCGGTCGTCGCTGCTACCGCTCCCGCTCCCCCTCCGCCGTCCGCCGTGCGCGGATGCCCCAACGGCGGTGTGGGTATCGGCGAGTCTCAGCGCTGCCCTGAGAGTGAGCGGTCCGTTGCGTGTGTTTAATCAGGCTGACCAGCATCGAACGCAGCCGGGAGCTGTGCGGGACTTGGCCTAACTGCCACGATCTATGCCCCCGGCTCGTGTACCCCTGTCGACTTCAGTACTACGGTCGGCAACGCAGCCTTTTGCGACAACACATTCATCAACGGCTCTGCCTTTGGTGCGTGCTTGTCCATAGGCCATCTCGCACTGTTGCCAACTGGCTCACCCTCCTCTAGAGTGCGGACCCGCTCCGGCATACAACTACACACTTACCCTACACAAGAAAAAGTTCACGAACTGCGTCTCGTACAACTATCCACACCCCGCTATCCAGTGCAACTCCAGTGAGTGTCCACCAGGGCCTCGAGATGCGGTATCAGAGTCTGACCCGGGATGCAGCCAATGCGGGCTGGAGCGAGATCGACATCTGTTGCACGTAAGGTTGGGGCTCTTGTGTAAACCAAGAGCGTGGAACAAAAGTGAAAAATATCTAGTCTATGTGTACACCATGCATACTACCCCACTCTATGACCCTCCGATCATCGCACCTTCCGTACGGTCCCTCACGCCCTTGAGAAACTGCACAAGCTCTGTCCCGCCCGTGCCCTTGAGCTCGCCCTCGGGCAGCCAGCGCCCGCGCTCCTCCGCCTCTTGCTCCGCCGCGCGCCGCGCAGGGCCGATGATGTACAGCGCAACGATGCGCATGTGCGCGTCGCGGAAGCGCTTCAGCGACGCAACGGCCGCGTCATAGTGCTGCACGAGCGAAGGCTCGCGCAGCACGAGCGCGCGCAGCGGCGCCGGCGCACGCGCAAGGTGCGCGAGGAATGCGCGGTGGTGCCGCGGCATGTACGCCTGCATGCGCTCCAGGAACGGCTTCTCGCTCGCGGGCGCGGTGAGCCCCGCGCCGTGCGTCGCGGGCGCGACGCCGAGGAAGATGTCGAGTGCGTGTACGAGCGCGCTCTGCCCCGCACTGGGCCCGCTCAGCTCCGCAAGCACGGGCGCGTCGGCCGGGGTCGCGCCGTCGAACACCCAGCGTCGCCCGCCCGGTGCGGCGTCCTCGCCCTTGAACCACGGCCGGATCTCGCCGTAGAAGCGCTCGGGGTTGCACCCGTCGCGCACGGCGAGCAGTGTTGCGCTCAACGCGTCAATCACGCCCGCAAGAGCGAGAAGCGACGCGCCGATCCGAGAGAGAGCGACGCCGTCCGCGATAAAGGCCTCGTCTGCGATGGCTGACATCAGGCCGAGTGCGGTGACGCCCCGGAGCTCGATCCGTGCGGACGCGAGGTAGAACTCGGCCTCGTCGCGCGTACGGGTGAATGTCGTCTGCACACCGATCGCGTCGGCCGTCGGCGGGCCGGGTGCAGCGGTGGGTAGGGGCGCCCAGTTGTAGAGGACGTCGTCCGAGTACGTCAGCACGGGCGGGAGCTGGAGCGCCGCGCAGACGTCGAGGAGCGGGCGGGAGAGCGGCCGCGGGACGAGCACGGGCGCGGTTGGTGGGAGGGTGTGTACAAAGAAGTGGAGGAGCCAGGCGAGGACGTGGTGTGCCCGCCGGAGGGTGCGCTCGCCGACGAGGGCAGAAGCGTCGAGCTCGGGCATCTGTCGAGAAGGTGAGTCCCAGACAGATCATACTGCGGAAAGGGGATGACATGCATCGCTGAGCTGCTGACGCCATGCCGCAGAGGTGGCTGCTTCCTGTCCGGTCAGACCAGGCTTGGTGGCGAGCTGGAGAGGCGCGGCACACGCAGCGGCGAGCATCTCCTCCCATGTGTTCCACTGGACCGGAAGGCGGGCAAGCGGGGGTTGTGGCGGCATGAAACCTGTGCGGGCGTCGACGTCAAAGTCATGGGCGGCGAGCGTCGCCGTGTCGAACGCATCGCCGAACGACGGGGGCGGCCCCGCCGGCGGGGACACGGGCGCAAGGAAGTGGTCGAGGGGGAGGGACTGCATGGCGAACGGTGGTCGGGGGAGGATACGCTATTTAGCGGGCGTTGGAGCGGGTGGAGTCCGTTGCAGGCGGTGGGCTGAAGAAGATCGAGGGCCGAGGGAGGAATGTGATGTCAGCGGTCGTTACTGTCGGCGGCAGTTGATATGTAAGTTCTGGACAGAGAGTAAGAAGGGAACTGGCTGAGTTAGACAGATCATCCAACTACCTTCGACAGAGTGCAAGACACAAAAAAGCGTCGCAAGGTGACGATGCGCCGCGCACCGATAGCGCAACCGCGCCGTCGGGGGGAAGATCCGGCGCTCGATCTCACCTCAGCAACTTCGCCACTATTGTCTATGATGCCGGAGGAACGCTTCACACAAAGTATTTGATATCACACTTCTGGTCTTCATGGCTGTCCTGGGAGTTTGCGAGGTGCATGACGAGGATGTTGAGAACAAGCTTTTTCACGCGCTTTTGCTCCTCTCTCTCTCTCTTGAGCTCCTTGTTGCGGGCCTTCACTCCATACACCCCTATAAGCTATACACATTCTGAGCGTGTCTGTACACGGGCGCAGCGTCCATTGTCGCGGTCGTTCTACGATCAACATCGTAGGCCTCGTCGTCCTGCTTATGCCGACGCTCTCCAAGCTACCGCAGTGACTACGCAGCACCACGTCCTCATATGTCGTGTCCTATACCTGCGTACTGCGGATAGCCTTTGTAATCCACTCGCTGGTCACGACCGCCTGCGGACGCAGCAGCATGCCCCGTACAAAACAGCGAGAGGATTCGCTTTTGGGACTTCCCATCCGAGTGGCCGCTTCGACCACCCTTCACAACCATACATACGGTGAGATCCTTGAAAGATGCAGAGTCCTAATATTCACAATGCGATCTAGGCCTTCCTTAAAATGACCAGCACCCACTCGAACGACGGCACCGCTATCTCCACGCTTGGAGGATCGACCTGGGTGAGCGACCCCGCCCATCCGCCCCATCGGCTGCCCTCCAGGAAGGGCTACGAGATATCGACGTCCTTCGTGCTTCCCGCCAACACGCCAGAGCTGTACTTCGTCTCCCGTGGCCCATCCTCTTCTGGCACGATCTACGTCGCCTCACATGCCGGCGATGACGTTCTTGTGCACGTTACCGCCACATACGGCAACGCATCCGACATGAAGGATGCTCGCGTCTGCGTACTGGAGCGGGATGGCGGGCGTGGCATCGGCATCTTCGTGAGTCTGGCTTTTCGCACCGCCGATCTGCAAAGCTGACAACCACAAAGACGCCGACCGGGAGCTGGCTGCGCACGAACAAGCACCTCAAATGGATGGTGCGCGTTCAGATCCCCGCCGGCGTGCACGTCCAGGCGCTATCGACGGACATGATGCTCACTAGGCACGACGTCGACGGTACGGGGCTCACGTTCGGGAGCATGAGCCTCGGTACTGCGAACACGGAGATGGCGCTCAAGGTGGGCTGTCCGTCCCGCAAAGCGTCATGTCGCCGGACTCACACGAGTGTCCAGTCTGTCACCGCCGAGAGTTTGCACGTTCAGACCACAAACGCGCCCATCACCTGCACGGGTGCGACAGCCACCACCGCCTCGATCACCACCACGAACAGTGCAGTTTCCGGAAACTGGGCCGCCTGCCGTGCACTCGCCGTGCGCACGACCAACGCGCCGCTTACCGCCCGCCTCGCTATGAGCGGCCCGAGCACCAAGGCCGAACTCACAACAACGAACAGCCCGCTCGAAGTAGACGTCACAGTCTCCGGCGCTACACACACGCTCACAGCGCACTCGTCCAATAGCCTGCTCCGCGTGAGCGTGCACGAAGCGTCTGCAGGCGCAGCGCTCGACTTGCGCGCGACGACGTCAAACGGCGGCGCGGCGGTCGCGCTGCCGTCCGCATTTGCGGGCACGTTCCGCGCGCAGACGTCGCTTGCGGGTGTACAGCTCCGGGCAGACGCGGGGAAGCTCGAGGGCGTGGAGTGGAATAAGCAGAAGACGCAAGTGCATGGGCGGATTGGGCGCGAGGCACGGGGTAGCGTCGTGGTTGAGACATCTCTAGGACCTATCGACCTGTCGGTCTCGTGAATGAGGTTTTGCTCTGAGAATGTACGATCCGAGTTGACCTCCTGGCGTCGCGCGTGTGATCATCAACGCCACACATCGCTTGCCCTTCGACTGCGACCTCGACTGCTTCGTCCCGGATGGCTGCGCGTCGAGCGTCATCCGCAGTCACCGAGCTCTGTCGACGCGTGCCTGCGCGACTGTGCGATGCCTGCGCCTGACCATGTGCCTGATCGCCCACTGCGGATCCAATGTACTTTCGATCGGCGCATGAAGGCGATCCGGTATCAGTCCGCCGCGGCCTGCTCATTCACCAAGGTCCAGAAAAAGGTGTGAATCGATGTGTGGATACGGTGAGGCGGTCGATATTTACATAGGTTATCAGGTAGAGCAAGCCTTTCCAGAGCTCGCCAAGCACTATGACTCGTACTCTATGGTCTTCAAGGACGACAACGGCGAGGTCGGTCGCTCCAGTGTGAGACCTGCCCGTCTCTCATGTAGGTTGCAGGTGACCGACATCTCAAGCGACGACAGCCTGGACGATGCGATCCAATAATTTCAGACCAGTCTTACCAACACTCCTGCGTCATCTAGCGCGTCAGACATGTCAACGTTTTCGGACGCCAGTGCCGCCCGCCAGCCCATCATCGTTCAGATCGAGATCATCGTGACCTACGACGATAGACTCTCGGACATATCAAGAACGGGTTCGAGTTCCTCTCTTCACAATGAACACCACGGCTCGGTCACTCTCAGCGCGTTTACGCATCACCCAACTGGTAGCTGGCGGCTCGATGATGATCAGGTCACGATCACAGGATGACGATGTGGCTACTCGAGTCTGTACTATATTTGCAAACTGATGCTGTGCGTTCATGTCTCCTGGGCATCACTCTTGTCTTGTATATAGGTTACCGTGGCGGGTGATCAAACCTGCCGCAGTGGAGAGGGACTGAAACTCACAGCCTTTATTTCGTCTTCAATAGACGGCTAAACAAGTCTCTGGTAGTATATCGGTTAGTACACCCGCTTGTCATCTCTTCATCCGGGAATGCGCGGGAGAGCCGGGTTCGACTCCCGGCCGGAGAGACCATCATTTTGGCGCGACTTTTATGGCCATTCGAGTAAAAGAACGACGAGAAACGACGCGGCCGAGGAGGTGGATGAAGTATAAACTCGATCAAACTGGATGATTCGGGTTCTGTTTTGCTCACGTTGTATCGACCACATGAACAAGGCATCGAATGACGATGAAGTGAGTGTACGAGCACGATACGTACTCTCAACGCCCAGTCGTGTAGTACTCGGTCGAGTAATTTAGCCACGCGCACTGGGACACATCGACAAATCCTCCCGACTTGGGAGGGTAGTCGATGTAGCGCACCGGTCCGTTCTTGCCCGAGACAGGCTTCCATGTGCCCGACTTCTTCACCGCCGCCAGAACCGTCTGATATTTGCGTGCAGAAAGGTACGCCACTTCAGGGTTCGGGTTGTGCTGGCGCACGAACGCTCCAAAGTAGGACGTGCTCGTCTGCACCGTGTAGAGGTCGGCTGCGACACGAATGCGGCCGAGGTTGCCGAACACGTTCGGACCATCAGAGCTGTGGTAGCGGAAGTACGGCTGACTCGGATCGTCGTTCGCGGGTCCGCCGAGGTTGTTGGGGTCGTATCCATCGTATGTCCGCTCCATCTGATAGAACCAGGCGTCTGCGAACGCTCCAGACGTAGCACCCGCGTAGACCGTGGCCTGATCGATGCACCGGAACTCGATGTCGGTGGAGACCCGCGCTGATACGTTGAACGCGTCGAAGGTGACGTTGCCCGTGTCGTAGTACGGGAAGAGGCCGCTGTCGATGATCTGCTGCGCCGCCGGCGCACTAATCCCGAGAGATGCCTGGATGCCCGCAAGCTCCGACGTGACAGGTGTCTTCGGGTAGGTCGCGAACGACGCCCCTTCGTCTCTTGTGGTTCCAAAGATGACGGGGACGTGTGCGGTGTCCGGGTTGGGAGCGATGACGTTCAGACGTGCGTGGGGAACGTACAGTCCGTCCTGGACTACGTATTGGGAGAGCGTCGGTTGGCTACTCAGTGTGAGGGCACTCACACCCTTGAGACATGCGATCTGCGCGTCCAGTGTGGCGTTCGTGCATCCCGCGTCCTGGAAGATGTATTCTCCCCCGGCCGTCCAAGACTGCGCGATAGTGTAGTAGTCCGAGTAAGGAGTCGCATAGTCGCCAGTCAACCCGAGACCAACGCCACCGCCCAAATTGGACATGGCGACGGCGCCCTGGAAGTGGCCGATAGCAGGAGGAGAGCCCAACAAGGTGCGCACAGAGCCGGCGCCGGCAGAGTCGCCCATAATGGTGATCCTGTTCGGGTCGCCTCCAAACTTGGCGATGTTCGCAACCGTCCACTGCGCGAAGCTTTAGTCGGGGTTATGGGGGCAATGAACGAGATATCAACCAACCTTGAGCGCGGTAACTTGGTCACCGATTCCAAAGTTGCCCGTAATGTTTGTCCCCGGGACCGCGAAGAAACCGAGAGTACCCAGACGGTAGTTGATCGTGACGGTCACGATATCCTCCCGGGAGGCCAAGTTGCCGCCATCGGTCCCCGGGTCGGCGCCTGATCCATCGACGAAGCCGCCTCCGTGAATGTAGAATAATACCGGTCGAAGGGCGGTATTCGAGGTAGCCTTTGGGATATAAGGCGTCTGGATGTTGAGGAAGAGGCAGTCCTCGGCACCGGCTCCGAACTGAGCACACTCAGAGCCATAGGCCGTCGCTTGAAGGAACTGACCTGTACCGGAGTAGAGAGTCGAGTGTGCGAAGCGTACGGGTGGGTTCGCGTAGCGGATACCAAGGAATCGGAACGATTTTTGGTTGCGGAAGCCGACGTAGGTGTTTTCGGCAGCGGCGAGTGCGAGCTTGTTCGAGGCGGTCGCGACAGCGTTGTCGGGTTGGCTCTGGCTCGAGGACTGCGAGCAGAGAATGGGGAGTTTTTGGCCCGTATAGACGGGGTCGTTGGACTTTGGGAACGTGAGAGCCTGGCTCGCCGTGTCGACGGCAACGACGCCTCCGTCGATGTAATACGCGTTGAGCTTGGACGCCCGACCGGCGTATTTTATGTAGTTGAATTGAGTGACGAAATCAAAGCTACAGGTGATAGGCTTAGCGCGTCATATAGATCGAAGGTAGACAGGACGACGCACGCGTGGGCTCGGATGGACGCCTTGCTCAGCAGAGCCTCGCCGATAGCGGAGCACGCAGCGGCACCTGCGGAGAGGGTGTTCGCGTCGAGGAGAATGGCGCCGAGGTGGTTCGCGTCGTCCGTTGCGTTCAAGTTGTTCTGGTACAGTAGGCTCAACGACGTCTTTGCATTGGTGATTGTCGGAGACTGCACAGTGGCCGCGCTAGCCACGCCGGCCGCCAGACAAAACAGATAGAGAAAGAGTGGCCGCGCCATCGTTCCGAGGACGCATGCCTCGCTAGTGGCAGCTATAAACGCAGCGGTCGGGAAAGTCTCGGGGCGAGAGTCTCGTGTTGAACTGCAAAGGCGTCATGCCGGGCCGGTCACAGTCACAGTCCTGCGTCTTCCTCTGTTACGTCCACCATGTCTACCTCTTCGGTCCAATCACCCTTTGATCCAACAAATGGCTGCGCGCAGAGTGGGCACAGCTTCCGAGTCTTTCTATCAATGAGGATGCACATCTCCAAGACTGCCTCTGCTTCCCCTATGACCATGACGAAGCTTCTTGCTACCCATAAACAATCCACTAAATTGGACTCCCTGATCAACGATGGGGAGCTACATTCGCGGTTGACTAAAGTTGTCGAAACTGAGTGACTACGAGTCTCCCTATGCTTCTGTAATGATAGAACTCTCGTCGAAGACCATGTGATCAAGTGACGCAAACGTCCCGCACGGTTGCGTGTTGTAGAAGATGAAAAAGTGGGCCGTTGCACTGGAGTGCACGATGAGACTCTTCATGGTCTGTAGTACCGGCACAAGCTCTCTCATATCTTTGAAAACATCGGTGTATGTTGCATGCAGCGCTCCAGCAGAGGAAGTGAATGGTTCAACTGTGAGTGCCAAGTGGTCCTGCGGAGTTCCAAGCCGGAGTGTGCCCGTAAGCAAGCTACTCTGAGCAAGGCTGCACCGCGACATGGAGCACTTGAGGATCTGGGAACGGGTAGCAATGTGTCCCTCGAGGATCTGCGGAGCTTGCCACGGCCAGGCGCCCCATCCCACGCTCAGGTGATACGCCTCGGATGGGACAGGGAGAGCTTGAAGGAGAGCCAATATCCACTCTGGGCTGGTGCGCATGAACACGGACCGGAGATATGGAAGGCAGACTGGGTCAAACTGCTCGCGGGGAGCGCAATTGAAGATATAGTCTATATAGAGCGCTTCGAGATGCGGGGCAGCCTGTAGGAGGCAGAGCAGGCCGCGACTACTGATCTCGATCACAACGCAACTGAGGCTGAGCGACCGGAGAGCAGGCAGTTGTGGAAAAATCTCTTCTCGGATAGACACGCTCTGGAGCGCCAGGCTGCTGAGGATATAGGCCTGGCCACCGAGGAATGCAGAGGAGATGCGGTAGCGATGGGCGGACTTTTGACTGATACATAAAGACCGCAAGTGCGGCATCGGCGCGTCAAACATGTCCTGCGTGAACTCCGTGTTGGGCAGGGAGGTCGTGATGGTGATTCTGACCCGGCGTGCCCGTAGCGTAAGGCGAAGGAAGCACTCGTGAGCGGTTCGCCAAATGCGCGAGTCAATCAGATAGTTGATGAAGAGAGGCCCATTGCGAGAGCGGGCTGCACACAGCGCACTCCATTCCGAGGACTTCTGCGGGCCGAGTTCGATATGGGACCATAGGACGGGCATCGAGAGTGCGAGCGCTCGGAAGTGAGAGCATGCGCTCGCCATAGGCAGCCAGTCTATGATGTGTTTTGGATGCTGCGGGGAGGTTGGGTGCGACTCTGGGTCTTGTTCGGTGTGGGCCAGACACTCCAAAACAGCGCAGATGATCTCCGAGGGCAGGCGACAGGCGAGCGCGTTCCGGCGCGTACGCAGGGCGCAAAGTGCGCGTACTGATGGGCCATCGTGAGCGGTACTTTGTCTCTCCACGACTGCAAGTTCGTTCATGAGAGAGGGTGGAAGCAACATCGAGGTTGAGGTGAAAGGGCAAGAGGCAACGCACAGCCGCGATCGTAGCGTGCTCGTCATCATCATGTCGTGCACAGCCGCTCTTGCAGTGTCCTCCCATGCGAACACGTCATCTGGAAGACTGAGAAACATAATCCGCATAATCAGCATAAGAAGTACGTGCAATATAGTGAGCTACATGGGGGTATGAGCGAGAGATAGATGGTACAAATGGATGCGTGGGGCGTAGCGCGTCGTCGGGCATAGCAGGCGTATCGTAACAGCAGCAAGCAACCTCCCACCTACGTCGGCCACCCAGCAACGCGCCGCGCCGCGCCGCCGCCAAGCCGCCCCACGACGCCCCACACCGCGTTCGTGCCGTCAAAGCCCTCGCCGTGCGCGCCGAGCGCGTTGAACGACTGCCACGCGAGGCGGTCGTACGCACTCGGCCCGCCCGGCACGCGCTGCAGCAGGTGCGGCGCGAGCGCGAGCACGACCGCCGCGCCCGCGCCCATGCATAGAAGCACGTGTGCCGCATTGCCTGCGATTGGGTGCACCGCCCACGTGCGCTTCGCCACCGTGTTGAGAGGGGAAGGCTCCAAAGGCGCAGACGCGACGAGCCCGTCGAGGACCGCGCACGACGCGCCGAGCTCGCGCGTGAGCTGCGCCCACGCCGCGGGCGCGCCTGAGGGAATCGGCGCGGGCGGCGCGTCCGCGCCGGGGTGCGTCTTGGCGAGCACGGCCGCCGCCGCGCGCTGCACGCGCTCGTCCTCGTCGTACGCGGGCGGGAGGTCGTCGCGCGCCTTGCCCTTGGGCGGGTCGGTCTGCGCCGGCGCGCTCACGCGCGTCGGCGGCGGGTCGGTCTGCACGTCCATCTCGCGCGCGGGCGGCGAGGCTTGGGTGCCGAAGGAGGCGCGTGAGATGACGGGCGGCGCGTCGGTTTGGGTAGAGGAGGAGGACACGAACGAGGAGACGTCGTACTGCGTGTAGGCGTCGCTGTACTCGTGCACCTCATCGATCCGGATGGTCTCGACCTTGTTCGCGCGGCTGGAGACCTTCTGTAGGAGGAGATCAGCATGTTTTCATACATCACAGAACGCCCCTACCTTCTTCTTCCGGGTGATGATGGTCTGGATCTCCGTCTCGTCCTCGCTGCCCGAGCCGGAGCCGTCCTCAGCCGCGACGACCGTCTCCGTCTCCGCCGCGTCGTCCTCGGCGTCGTCGTCCCAGCGCTCCGCGCCCATCATGCGCTCCATCTCCGCGCCGAGGCTGCGGGACATGGTCGCCTCGCGGCTCGGGCCCGTGCTCGCCGCCGCGGCAGCAGCCGCGCTCGTGCTCCGGAGCTCGTCCATCTCGAACCGGAGGCGGTCGATCGTCTCCTTGAGCATCATGTTCTCCTGCTTCTGGTCCTCGAGCGCGCTGTGCGCCTGCGCCGCGCGCGCGAGGTCCGCCTCGAGCGCGCCCACGCGTTCGTCGTACTCGTCGCGCTCGCGCGCCCACTTGCCCGCCTCCGCGCCCGCCGCCGCCGCGCCGTCGCGCAGGTCCTTGAGCTCCGCGTCACGTGCACGCAGGAGCCCGCGCATGCGCTCTGCCTCGGCGCACTGCTCCTGGTACTGGCGGTTCAGGCCCTGGTACGTCGCGCGGCTCGCGTCGAGGCTCTTGCTGAGGCGCGCGACCTCCTGCTCGAGGCCCGCGATCTGCGCGCCCGCGGAGCGGTCCTTGGCGCGGAGCTCCTGCGCGTCGCGGCGCGCGGCGGCGAGGTCCGTGTTCGCCTCGTCGAGCGCGCCCTCGAGGTGCTCGAGCTCCGACTCGTGCTCGCCCATCTTACGTGCCAGGGTTTCTTGCGACTCGCGCAGCTTGCGCTGCAGCTCGTCGCTCGCGGCCTTGAGCGCGGCCAGCCGCGCCTCGTCCTCCATGCTCGCCGTGCTCAGCGCGCCCGCGCGCGCGGCGTACAGCGGCACCGCGTCCTCGTCGTCCGAGCTGTCGTCACCGCCCGGGAGCGCGATGCTGTTCAGCTCGGACAGGTCCAGCGGCGTCATCGTGTAGTCCTGGCGCGAGCCGGGGCGCGACGGCGGCCGCGAGATGCGGCCCGGCGGGCTGAAGGCGCCGGCCATGCTGACGAGCGGCTCGGACGCGGACGCGGTGAGCGGGGGCGGCCAGCCGCCGGCGCTGCTCGTGCTCGAGTTGGAGCGGTGGGCGCGCGCGCCGGCGCCGCGGAAGGCCGAGGGCGAGGCGGTCGCGCCGGACTGTAGGCCAAGCTCAGCACGCAGCATTGCGGACCTAGGGGCATGCCTACCTCGTTATCAGAGAGCACGCCATGCCCGTCGAGGCTCCGGCGGCGCGAGGGCGGCACGGGCTTAGACGGCTTGGACCACGACGACGGCGGGCCGGTGAGGGGCGCGGTGCGCTGGCGCTTGTCGAGCGCCGAGTGCGTCGGCGTCGCGGGGACGTTGGCGAACTGCGGGAGCGGGCCGCGGCTCGGCGGGCGCGCGACGCTCGAGTCACGCGAGCCCGCGCGGGAGCCCGCGCGCGAGCGGCGGCCACGGTGGTCCGGCGGCGCCTGCTTTGCGCGCGCGGCGACGAGCCCGAGGAGCATTTCGGGCGTAGCATCGATGTTTGGGTTGGCTTCCAGTACGTCCGCGAGCCCGGCCTCCTCGTCCGGCTCGAGCAGCGCGGTCCCGTACTCGAGCGCAAAGTCGCGGAGCAGCCCGACGAGCGCGTGCCCCGGCACGGCCGGAGAGCCGTCGGCCGTGACGGTGTGCTCCGGGTGCGCGTAGAACGTCTCGTACAGCTGGTCGTGGATGTCCGCGACGAACTCGCTCTGCGGACAGTGAGTGCCTGGGGTGGATGTATGCGGCGGGGATGCGCACCTCGGTCGACTCGGGATCAGAGTCCATCGTTGTATGTGGGCGGCGGCGGCGGCGGCGGCGGCGGCGGCGGTGACGGCGGCGGTGACGGCGGTGGTGGCGGTGGTGGCGGTGGGTGAGGGTCGGGATGAGGATGTGGAGGTCGTGGTGGCCGGGACCGAGGTCGCTCTTGCAAGAATCGAAGGCGCGCGGGCGGTTGTGGTTTGTTTGTGGACCACCGAGGAGACGATGCTCATGGTCCCGCTCGCACGCGCTCAATGGTCTACTCATTGTCTCCTACACATGGTCTTATAGGCATACAGGGCTCATTCATGCGGACAAAAAATGGACGAGGCTATACAAGTGGGACGGAGCGGGCCGGATTCGGACGACGGGCGGCACATGACCGCGCCTGATCTGATCGCCCGATGACGACGCGCCGTCGCTCAGGACCGTGGGCAGGCGCACCGGTCGCCCTCCTTGACGTCCTTGAGGGCCTGTGATCTCATATCAGCATCTACTACCTACACCTAATCTTCGAATCCACGCGCACCGTCTCGATGTGCTTGCCGCACCCCTGGGATGAGATCGCGTAAGCAAGAAGACGAGTCGGAGACCGCGCGGGTACGCACCGCCCAGGTCGTCTTCCCGCACGTTCCGCAAGCCGTGGCGTAGCACGCGTCGGCGAGGACAGCAGTGGTGGTAGCGATCATGATGAGTGGATGAGTGGTTAGAGAGAAGGAGGCGTTGGGTGGCTGTGTCGATTGAGGAGGCACAAACGCCGGAAATGTCCCGCCCATCCTGAACACTCTCACCCTCAAATACGCGCAGGCCGCCGACCCACACAGCACAAGCACTGATCGAGCGTATATGTCACCGCAGGACTAAGCGCACGTGAGTGCGCACACCCCGCACGTGCAGCGCCGCGTGCGCCACACCGTCCCTTGTCCCGCGCGATGGACGTCGAGGACGAGAAGAAGGCGTTCGACGCCGAGGCGGGCGGCGACGACGCGTTCGCTTCCTTCCCGGACCCGGAGGAGGTGATGGCCATCCAGGCCCAGCTCGGCCGCAACTGGATCGTCAAGGTGTGTCTCTGCACATTCAGCGGAGTGTGTCCTAACGGACGACAGATGCCCAAGTACCTGCTCGAGCGCTGGGCGCAGGTGACGCAGGCGCAGGTCCCGCTCGCGACGATCCGGCGTTACCCGAACGACCGCTTCTTCCTCGTCGTCCCGCGGGACCCCGCGCCGCCGCCGGGCGGGCGCATCGAGGACACGCACGACGTCTTCGAGCTCGACGTCGTCGCGCGCGAGCCGCCGAACGCGTACGTCGTCGCGCAGCGGCCCAAGCCCGGCGCGGACCCGCGCACGCGCGCGCGCGACACCGCGCTCCACGGCCGCGTCGGCGTCGAGATGAACGCGCGCCCGCGCCTCGGCGCGGACTATGCTGCGCGCATGCGCGAGCGCACGCGCGCGGCGGACACGCCTGCGCGCACTGTCCTGCGCATGGACGCGGACGCGGTCGGCGGACAGGGCCAGCTGAACCGGATGGCGAGCGGCGTCGCGCACGTCTCCGAGCGGCCCGACTTTGTCGTGCGTGCGCTTCCCCACGACTATCCTCGCGTGCTGACATCGCGCAGAAAACCAAGCCGAAGCCGGCCAAGGGCCAGTTCGAGCGCATGGCGCGTATCCCGCGCAACCAGCTCCTCGACATGCTCTTCGGCCTCTTCCGCACCCAGACGCACTGGCCCCTCCGCGCACTCCGCGAGCGCACGCAGCAGCCAGAGCAGTACCTCAAAGAGGTCCTCACCGAGGTCGCCAGCCTCCACCGCTCGGGCGAGCACGCCGGCAAGTACGAGCTCAAGGCCCAGTTTGCGCAGGACGGCACAAAGGGCGAGGCGGAGCTGTACACCAAGACCGAGTTTGGACAGGTCGAGGACGGCATCGATGAGGATGAGGACGACGACGACGACGAGGATGATATGGAGGAGGTTGGTTAGCGTATGAGATGTCTATTGTAAGTCTTGCGACAAACCCGGCTTTCGGACATGTTGCCTTTGCCGCGACACCACGATCGCGTCAAACCGTTCTGCACTTTCATTATATGATAGCGACTCTCCATCTTACAAGGTCACATCGGCCAAAACGCAGTTCTCCAATACATTCATGCAATGGTCTATCCAGTCGCAGGGATGCACCACATCTGGGAGCTCATCCGGATTGGCCACTTGGACCTACACGTTCCCACATGTCAGCTGAGGTCATCCTCTCGCCGAACACACGCACACATTTGCCCCATGGCCTAGACTGCTCCGCTGGAGGCGCCCCATCGCGTATGATGAGAGGAACCACGGTCCCGTCCCAGCGCTCCTGCCCCATGTAGGCACCCATCGGCCACAAATGCAGCACCGGTGGTGGGGTGGCCCTGCCCCGGACCGCTTGGTATCGATACACAAAAGCGTCGAAGCCCTCGCAGGGCTGGCATTGAATGTGGAGATGCGGGACGAGGCGCCGCGGGGGCCTGTCTCTATTCGGCGGCCGCCGTGCCGGAAAGCCGCGACGGGGACTGAGCTCGAAGTAGAGGTGCTCCAGGCCAGGCATGGCGTCTCCGCTGAGGCAGTCCAGATATGTTTGCTGGACGTCGTCGGGCGGCGCATAGATGAGCGTCGTAAGGCGTGGATACGGCCCGCTTGCCAAGATGTACGTAGGCTCCAGGCCGAACGGCGTCGAGTCCGCCACCACCGCTAGCATGCGGAGTGTCGCCGCGCACAGCCCGCACGCGGTCGTTAACGCGAAGCGCGCCTCGAGCCGCATACGCGACGACACGGCTCTGTTGCTCGCACCGTCGTCGTGGCCCCCGCTGGTACGCAGCAGACTCTGAAACACCAGCGGCTCCTCTGGCTGCGAGGACGTCAGGCGGACGTGCAGATGCTGAACGCGGCGCTGCCCGGCCGGCACACTCCGGAGCGCGCGGCAGAACGCCCAGATGCCGGGGACGCTGGTCAGCCGGACGGTCATGAAGCGGTGCGGCGCGACGAGGTGGCGGAACGTGCGAGACGAAGCTCGTAACGCGCATGCCACTTTCTCATCATCGGTGCACGCAAGGGCGAAGATGGGATTGAGGAGCTCGGGGGGAAGGCGCATGTCCCGGTTGCGCGTGCACGGGATCAAGTGATAGAGTAAGGACTAAGGAGAGAAATACGCGTGACGTGACGAGAACTTCTACTCTGCAACATCTCCTCGACCCCATAGATCCTCGACGTCCCCGCACTCGTATACCGTAGCAATAGAAATGGCGGCAAAATGATGGTCTCTCCGGCCGGGAGTCGAACCCGGCTCTCCCGCGCATTCCAGGATGAGGAGATGACAAGCGGGTGTACTAACCGATATACTACCAGAGACTTGTTGTTGATCTCATAGAATTAATTATGAGGGCTATGGCTCATGATCTGAACTGCGGTAAGATAACCACCCACCCTGGTGATATGTGGACCACCTTCCGGAGCTATGGACCATAAGTGATGCTCGTGATAAGAACGCACAGTGCTCATAGCGGGATGGGTTGGGTGCAGACTCGCAAGAAGTGAGAGAGAGAGGAGCAAAAGCGCGTGAAAAGGCTTGTCCTCGACGTCCTCGTCATGCACGTCACAACATCATAAAACATAGGCAAGACAACACCTATGATCTCAAACACACACCCTATGTAACCCGTGCCTCCGATCACAACACACGAAACGGTGGCGAATCCGGTGAGATCGAGCGCCAGATCTTCCTTCCGGCGGGGGCGGTTGCGCGATCGGTGCGCGGCTCGCCCGTCACCTTGCGACGCTTTTTTGTGTCATCCTCCATTCAGGAAAGTACGTGCATGATATCTGGGTCTATCTACTCTTGTTCTCACACCTTGTCTAGGTCTTCATCACTTAGCTGACAGCAGAAGCCAACACCTTCGCCCTCTCGATCTCCCTCGGCCCGCCGCCTGCAACGGACTCCACTCGCTCCAACACTCGCCGGATACATCACACATCTATTCCCGATCGATGTTCGTCATGGAGTCCCTCCCGTCCGACCACTTTCTTGCGCCCGTGTCCCCGCCGGCGGGGCCGCCCCCATCGTTCGGCGATGCGTTCGACACAGCGACGCTCGCTGCCCACGACTTTGACGTCGACGCCCGCACGGGCTTCATGCCGCCACAGCCCCCGCTCGCCCGCCTTCCAGCCCAGTGGAACGCGTGGGAGGAGATGCTCGCCGCTGCGTGTGCCGCGCCTCTTCAGCTCGCGACCAAGTCTGGTCTCACCGAAGAGGAGGCAGCCACCTCTGCGGCATGGCGTCAGCAGCTCATTGATGTATCTTGACCTCGTTGCTCAAGCATGATCTGTCCGGGACTGACTTTATCGACAGATGCCCGAGCTCGACGCCTCTGCCCTCGTCGGCGAGCGCATACTCCGGCGAGCACACCACGTCCTCGCCTGGCTCCTTCACTTCTTCGTGCACACCCTCCCACCGACCGCACCCGTGCTCTTCCCGCGGCCCCTCTCCCGCCCGCTCCTCGACGTCTGCGCGGCGCTCCAGCTCCCGCCCGTGCTGACGTACTCGGACGACGTCTTCTACAACTGGGCGCCCCTGCCATGTGCGGCATCTGGCCCGCCGACAGCCGACGAGATCGGTGTGCAGACGACATTCACACGTACGCGCGACGAGGCCGAGTTCTACCTCGCATCTGCGCGGATCGAGCTCCGGGGTGTAGCCGCGCTGGGGCTCATGTCAGCCATCGCGGACGAGGCCTTCATCGCGGATGACGTCGCGCTCTCGCATCGGCGTGTCGCTGCACGCACTCGCGGGGGTGATCGACACGCTCAGCGCGACGCTCCTCGCTATGCGTGACGGGTGCGATCCCGGACGCTTCTACTGCGAGATCCGGCCGTGGTTCAAGGGCGAGGACGCCGCACCGGGCGGGCGACGCTGGGTGTTTGACGGCGCGACGCCTGCAGACGCGCCCGCGCTTGCGGAGCTGAGCGGCCTGAGTGCGGGGCAGAGCGCGCTCGTGCACGCGCTCGACATCTTCCTCGGCGTCGCGCCCGCGACGCACGGGGCGGGGCTCACCGCACCCGCCAATGAGAAGCCGTTCCTGGAGCGCATGCAGGCGTACATGCCGCGGCACCACCGCGCGTTCCTCGCACACCTCGCCCGTGTGCCGACGCCGCTGCGCGCGCTCGTATTGCGCGAGCCTGTGCTTGTGCCGCACTACGACGCAGCCGTTGCGGCGCTGAAGCGCTTCCGCGACGCGCACATGCGCATTGTCGCGCTGTACATCATCGGCCCCGCGCGGCGCGCGGCGGAGCAAGAGGCGGAGGAGCGCGGGCGCTGGCTGCCCGAGGGCGAGCTCAAGGGCACGGGCGGGACAGAGCTTGTGCAGTTTCTCAAGGGCGTGAGGGATCGTACGGAGGGTGCGATGATAAGAGGGTCATAAAGTGGCTACACGCAGGGTGTACAGATAGACTAGACTTTCTTTTCACTTTAGTTCTACGCTCCTTGTTTGAGTACACAAGATTACGCAGCCTTACGTGCAACAGATGTCACAAAGCCTTCATTACGCGCTCGACAACGAGGATGACAAAAGCGGTATGCTCAAGAGGGCTCAGTCATCTTGTATGTACATCTGCCTCGTCCTGTCGTGGAAATGTCCTATCCAGTCGGAGAAGAGTGGCACACGCCTTACTTGAGTCTATACATCCATCAGTCAGCAGTGGACCCAGCTTAATCTGGGCGAGTACTGTACTTTTTCGACGCGCACTCGTCCTTCCCATTCTTCGTTCTCATCCAACGCAAGACTGGGCAGCATGTGGTCGGGCGTCAGACGAAGTATGGTGCTCTGTCCATCGCCTGCTTCGGCATCCATATTCAATGGCCATAGATGTAGAGCCAGCGGGCGGGTTGACAACGAGGCCTTCACAATGTCGTGTGTGAGGTAGAGGTGTGCCAAGTCGAAGAAAGCCTGGCTGGGCAGACATTGGACATAGAAATCTGGAACAATCCGTTCTGGGTTCATTTCACTGTAGGCGGGCCACAGCATGGTTTCCTGGAAGCGACACCCAGGGGAACAGTAAAGATACCATCGCTCCAACTTGGGAAGGCAGTCTCGCGTAGAGCTGGCAAGGTACGGCAGCCTCATCTCTCCAACAGGTCCATGAACAAGCGTCTTGAGGAGAGGGTACGTGGTGCCTTGCAGAATTATGCCGATATCGCTTCCACTACGATCAGGTACCCTCAGCCCCAACGTCTGGAGCGTGGGTGCGCATAAGCGGCACAGAGATTGAACAACCTTCACAAGCTCCGGTCTGTTCGTCTCTAGCCGCGCGCTTTCACGCAGACGTGCGCCCTGTCCTAGCCTAGCGCTGCCAACCAGTACCCGATCCAGCCATCCTGCTTGCTTCACGGGCTGGGTTGGTTCCAGGCTGATGTGAAGGCCCTGAACGCGCCGCTGATCCACAGGAATCTCCAGAAGCACCTGACATAGTGCTCATACGCTCACGACGCTCTCTACAAGGACGGTGGAGAAGCGGTGTGGCTCGACCATGTGGCGAAACATCCGGCATGAAGCTCGTAAGGCGCACGCTGCTTTCCCGCCGTCGGTACACGCACAAGCAAGGATTGGCTCGAGGAGTTCGGGAGGAACGCGCATGCCTGATAGATGCCAGGGACGCCGGCGACGCGATCCTCATATATGTAGACCACAGAGCACAGCCAGTCACAGCACCGCCTCGGCTGAGGAGTTGTCAAGGGTGAAACGTACGACGCCTCTATTTTGGGGTGGCAACCAAAATTGGTCAATGCGGAGCTTCTCCATGCAGAGCCTACAAGTGACGGAACCACGGATACGGATCGTCCTCGAGATGCAAGCAGCCACTCGAGTATTAATGAGAAGTAATGCAAGGGCTACGTCTTTTGAGGTCCAAAGAAGAGAGTCGACCACGGTCCAAGAGGTCATCTTCCGATTATCGTTGTGTGTCACGTCGTCGTCGTATACGCGTACAGCCATGTGAGAAGTTGCGAAGCGTTATCTCCGGGTTTCAAGCGATCGCATTACAAGCAGACACATGCCAAACTATGCGCGTATCTGGGAGCTGAGGCTTTCAGCAGAGAGGTACGAGGCCGAGTCATGCGGCCACACAGGCACATGACGGTGGGAGAAGGAGAGGGACGTGCATGACGTCACCCGCTGCCTCAGCGCTTTCCGATGAGTGTCCGAAACATGCGCCAACCTAATCCTACCGTCGCAGGAAAAAAAGGGAATCTTCACTCGTAACGGTTGTTTTGTTCGAAAAGCTTTGCCTTCGCTCTCCCCACTCATTACACACACGTGGTAAACTATTGAAACCCCTCCTCAGAAGCCTCCTCCGCTCACTGGGTGAATGCGATCCCGTCGAGCTGCGCTGCGAACGCCGCCGCCGCGCGCACGAGCGGGTCGCTCGTGTTGATCGTCGAGCCTGCGATACAGTTCTTGAAGCCGAGCGCCGACGCGACGTTGCAGTTCGGCGCCGCCGAGCCGTGGCCACAGCCGCCCGAGCCGTTGGTCTGCGCGACGTCCGGACCGGCGCACTTGCCCGAGCTGAAGCCGCAGCAACCCTGCTGGCACTCCGAGTCGGACGCGCACGGCGTGAACACGACCTTCTTGCTCGACTGCGCCGCCGCGGGGGCCGCAGCTGCCGGGGCAGCTGCCGCAGGCGCGGGCGCCGCAGCCGCGTTGTTGGCGGCGGCGGGCGTGAACTTGAGGCCGTCGAGGTTGGCGACGAAGGCGGCGGCAGTCTGGACAGCCGGGTCCGCGAGGTTGCCGTTCACGGCGCCGGCGACACAGTCCGAGAGACCGAGCGCCTTTGCGACGTTGCAGTTGGGCGCAGCGGTGCCAAAGCCGCAGCCTCCGTCACGCGTCTGCGCGATGGCCGGGCCGGCGCACTTGCCAGTGGTGAAAGCGCAGCAGCCCTGCTGGCAGTCCGAGTCCTGAGCGCACGCGCCGGTGACGAACTGGTTGCCGCGGCGGGCAGCGGCGAACGCGGAGGGAAGCTGGTGGCGAGCCTGAACGCCGACGGCAACTACGAGGAGAACGGTTAGAATCGCTTCGTTGTAGACACGAGAACAGACAACTAACCGAGGGAGACAGCGAAGATGGTGGAGAACTTCATGTTTGGGATTGAAAGGAGGAGGTGTGAAAGTGATGAAAGTGTGCGTGAATGAGAAACCGGAACAACACAGTTGTCTGGTGAGGTGGGTAGAAGAGAGAGTGAAGGAAGGCGGGATCGACCAGTCGAACTGAGGAACTGAGAGTCGCGCACCCCTGCGTTTTATACGCACGTCCGTTTCCGTATGCGCCTCATCCCCGAACTGTGGCTGTCGTGGCGACCGTGCAGACGCATGAGTGAGGCGGTGATGAGGCGAGCCGGATCACGAGCTTGGGCAACCGCACCGAGTGCAGTCGTTTCGCATTTTTCTTGTGCGAGAGTGAAGCCATCTCATGAGCCAACGCGCAAGCCATGAGCTATTCGCCGTCTAAATGAGAGTATTCCGGGCTAGAGCTTGGTCGTGGCGGAGGACAAGCGGCCAAGCGGGCCACACGTATGCAACGGGGCGTCTCCACTGCACCGCTGATCACTGCTCTTGGCATCAAAAGTAAGTATCATCATACGATCACCTTGCGATCATCATCGCCTCGTCATGACATCGCAGCACTCTCATCGCAGAACCTCGCGACGAGAGCGTATGGTGCCCAACGGCCTGATGTGGTTCGAAAAAGTTTGCCTTCATCTCCCGATCGCCACACACACTAATAAAATATGAACCT
>LCTX01000258.1:0-21095 GCA_002233555.1 Limonomyces culmigenus | reverse complement strand
GACCGGTACGCTATGAAAAAGTACAGTACTCTCCTAGATCATGCTGGGTCCACTGCTGACTGATGGATGTGTAGATTGGAGTACCGCATGTGCCACTCTTCTCCGACTGGATAGGACGTTTCGACGACAAGACGAGGCAGATGTATACACAAGATGTTAGAGGTAGGTATCCGAGTAATGTACGGCTTCGGGTACAGGGGTAACTATATACTGAGAGCGGGACCCGAGTCCACGCCAACCACGTCCGGCGGCATGCCTCGGGAGCTCGGAACCCAGAGTCCAACACATGATGACTGAGCTCTTTCGAGCGTTCCGCTTTCATCATCTTCGTGATCGAGTGTACAATGAAGGCTTTCTCCACATGGACCAGGGTCGAGAGGAGTTGGTTCATACGGCCGCTCAGCAGCTCTCGATGACGACAGCCTTGAGATTACAGGTGAGAAGATCGCTTGATGCAATCAAGCCGTGCTGAATTGCATCGCTTTAAACACAACAGGACGTGTTAAATCATGAGCATGGGCCTGCGCCCGTGTGTCACTAACTATATGGAGCCGGTCTGTGTAGAATATGATCGCAGGGGCATGACGTCACGAGCACTCCTTCTCCTTCTCCCCATTCTTCGCTTTCTTGGGCACCTAACAAGTTCTGAATCTGAATGTCTTCGCCGATTACTCACTTCGATTGGTTATACTCGAGCCGACAAAGGATCCGATTGGTTTCCGTCTCTGCCGGCGCCTTCTCACCCATTCACGAGAGGTCATGAGTCGAGTCGGACCGATACTGGCCCGCCACGATCGCTGTCTTTTCGCCAGAGATGCGGTTTTCTCTATACAGACACACACTACCGCTGCAACCGCACTCGCTGCGCCTGCAGTGCTGAGTATTGCCTTTATGTGGTCTCCGCTCCGGGCCTCTTGTCATATTCATTCAAACGTGTCATAAGATCATGCTACACGGTGGTCGAAGGAGAAGCCTATATTCTTTGGGCTGTATATAAGCCGTCGGCACATCCGCTGTCCCTGTTCAAGTCGGTTTTGTCCCTCACTCAGTGCTCAAACATGCTCCGTTTCCTCCTCATTGTGCTTGCCGTAACTTTAGCGGTCGTCACTGCTGCTGCTACACCTCCTCCGCCGCCGCCCATTGTTCTCGGATGCCCCAACGGTGGTGTGGGTATCGGCGAATCCCAGCGCTGCTGCCCTGAGAGTGAGTACTGTGTCCGTTGTGTGTGATTGATCAGGCTGACCAGCATTGAACGCAGCCGGGAGCTGCGCGGGACTTGGCCTAACTGCGACAATCTATGCCCCCGGGTCGTGCACCGCCGTCGACTTCAGCACCAAGGTCGGCAATTCAGCATTTTGCGACAACACTTTCATCAACGGGTCTGCCTTTGGTGCGTGCTTGGCCATAGGTCATCTCGCACTGTTGCCAACTGGCTCACCCTCCTCTAGAGTGCGGACCC
This sequence comes from Limonomyces culmigenus, assembly GCA_002233555.1. NCBI lineage: Eukaryota > Fungi > Basidiomycota > Agaricomycetes > Corticiales > Corticiaceae > Limonomyces > Limonomyces culmigenus. Next base: position 19,636 of record LCTX01000258.1, on the reverse strand, counting down.
GCACCGGCGTACAACTACACACTTACTTTGCACAAGAAAAAGTTTACGAACTGCGTCTCGTACAACTATCCTCACCCCGCTATCCAGTGCAACTCCAGTGAGTGTCCCCAGGGGACTCGAGATGCGGTATCAGAGTCTGACCCGGGATGCAGCCGATGCGGGCTGGAGCGAGATCGACTACTGTTGCACGTAAGGCTGGGGATCTTGTGTACTCAAACAAGGAGCGTAAAACCAAAGTGAAAAATGTCTAGTCTATCTTTACACCATGCATGCCGCCCCACTCTATGACCCTCCAATCATCGCACCCTCCGTACGATCCCTCACGCCCTTGAGAAACTGCACAAGCTCCGTCCCGCCGGTTCCCTTGAGCTCACCCTCGGGCAGCCAGCGCCCGCGCTCCTCCGCCTCTTGCTCCGCCGCCCGCCGCGCGGGACCGATGATGTACAGCGCAACGATACGCATGTGCGCGTCGCGGAAGAACTTTAGCGCCGCAACGGCTGCGTCATAGTGCGGGACGAGCGCCGGCTCGCGCAACACGAGTGTACGCAGCGGCGTCGACGCACGCGCGAGGTGCACGAGGAACGCGCGGTGGTGTCGCGGCATGTACGCTTGCATGCGCTCCAGGAACGGCTTCTCGTTCGTGGGTGCGGTCAGCCCCGCCCCGTGCGTCGCGGGCGCGACGCCGAGGAAGATGTCGAGCGCGTGCACGAGCGCGCTCTGCCTCGCACTCGGGCCGCTCAGCTCCGCAAGCGCGGGCGCGTCGGCCGGGGTCGCGCCGTCAAACACCCAGCGTCGCCCGCCCGGCGCGGCGTCCTCGCCTTTGAACCACGGTCGGATCTCGCTGTAGAAGCGCTCGGGGTCGCACCCGTCGCGCACGGCGAGAAGTGTCGCGCTCAGCGTGTCGATCACGCCCGCGAGTGCGTGCAGCGACGCGCCGATTCGAGAGCGCGCGACGCCGTCCGCGATGAACACCTCGTCCGCGATGGCGGACATGAGTCCCAGCGCGGCTACACCCCGGAGCTCGATCCGCGCAGATGCGAGGTAGAACTCGGCCTCGTCGCGCGTACGTGTGAACGTCGTCTGCACGCCGATCTCGTCGGGCGTCGGCGGGCCGGGTGCCACGGTGGGCAGGGGCGCCCAGTTGTAGAGGACGTCGTCCGAGTACGTCAGCACGGGCGGGAGCTGGAGCGCCGCGCAGACGTCGAGGAGCGGGCGGGAGAGGGGCCGCGGGAAGAGCACGGGTGCAGTGGGTGGGAGGGTGTGCACGAAGAAGTGGAGGAGCCAGGCGAGGACGTGGTGTGCTCGCCGGAGGATGCGCTCCCCAACGAGGGCAGAGGCGTCAAGCTCGGGCATCTGTCGACAAAGTCAGTCCCAGACAAATCATACAAGGGAAGATAAACCAACATTACTAAGCTCTTGGCGCCATGCCGCAGAGGTGGCTGCTTCCTGTTCGGTGAGACCGGGCTTGCTCGCGAGCTGCAGAGGTGCAGCACACTCAGCGGCTAGCATGTCCTCCCACGCGTTCCACCGGACCGGAAGGCGGACGAGCGGGGGTTATGGCGGCATAAAGCCCATGCGGGCGTCGACGTCAAAGTCGTGGGCAGCGAGCGTCGCCGTGTCGAACGCATCGCCGAACGATGGGGGCGGTCCCGCCGGCGGAGACACGCGCGCGAGGAAGTGGTCGAGTGTAAGGGACTCCATAACGAACAGCGATCAGAAGTGGATGTGCTATGTATCTAGCGGGTGTTGGAGCGAATGGAGTCCGTAGTAGGCGGCGGGCCGGGGGAGATCGAGGGTCCGGGGGGTGAATGTGATGTGGTGGGCTTTTGAAATAGATCCTGCACACAAAGTAAGAAGGAAAGCTGAGGTATAGAGATTATGCAAGTACCTTGTACAGTGTGCAAGGGTGCAAGGCACGAAAAAGCGTGGCAAGGTGACTGCACTGATCGCGCAACCGCGCCGCTGGGGGGAAGATCCGGCTCTCAAACTGACCTTAGCAGCTTTGCCAGCGTTTTATGCGGTGTGATGGAAGAAAGCGATGAGACAAGGTGTTTGGTGCGATAGTTGTCGTATTTATCGCTATGTTTCATGACGTTGCGAGGTGAGCGACGAGGATGTTGAGGACAAGCTTTTTCACGCGCTTTCGCTTCTCTCTTTCTCTCTCTCTCGCTCCCTTGTGGCGAGCCTGCACTGCATACACCCCGCTAAGCTACACATGTTCTGACCGTCTCTGTATACGGGCCCATCGTTCATTATCGCGGTCGTCCTACCATCGACATCGTCGTCGTCCACCTTATACCGACGCTCTCCGAGCTACCACACCGCAGTGACTACGCAGCACCACGTCCTCATATGTCGTGTTCTATACCTGCGTACTGCGGATAGCCTTTGTAATAAACTCGCTGGTCACGACCGCCTGCGGACGCAGCAGCATGCCCCGTACAAAACAGCGAGAGGATTCGCTTTTGGGACTTCTCATCCGAGTGGCCGCTTCGACCACCCTTCACAACCATACATACGGTGAGATCCTTGAAAGATGCAGAGTACTAATATTCACAATGCGATCTAGGCCTTCCTTAAAATGACCAGCACCCACTCGAACGACGGTACCGCTATCTCCACGCTTGAAGGATCGACCTGGGTGAGCGACCCCGCCCATCCGCCCCATCGGCTGCCCTCCAGGAAGGGCTACGAGATATCGACGTCGTTCGTGCTTCCCGCCAACGCGCCAGAGCTGTACTTCGTCTCCCGTGGCCCATTCTCTTCTGGCACGATCCACGTCGCCTCACATGCCGGCGATGACGTTCTTGTGCACGTTACCGCCACATACGGCAACGCATCCGACATGAAGGATGCTCGCGTCTGCGTACTGGAGCGGAATGGCGGGCGTGGCATCGGCATCTTCGTGAGTCTGGCTTTTCGCACCGCCGATCTGCAAAGCTGACAACCACAAAGACGCCGACCGGGAGCTGGCTGCGCACGAACAAGCACCTCAAATGGATGGTGCGCGTTCAGATCCCCGCCGACGCGCACGTCCAGGCGCTATCGACGGACATGATGCTCACTAGGCACGACGTCGACGGTACGGGGCTCACGTTCGGGAGCATGGGCCTCGGTACTGCGAACACGGAGATGGCGCTCAAGGTGGGCTGTCCGTGCCGCAAAGCGTCATGTCACCGGACTCACACGAGTGTCCAGTCTGTCACCGCCGAGAGTCTGCACGTTCAGACCACAAACGCGCCCATCACCTGCACGGGTGCGACAGCCACCACCGCCTCGATCACCACCACGAACAGTGCAGTCTCCGGAAACTGGGCCGGCTGCCGCGCACTTGCCGTGCGCACGACCAACGCGCCGCTTACCGCCCGCCTCGCTATGAGCGGCCCGAGCACCAAGGCCGAACTCACCACAACGAACAGCCCGCTCGAAGTAGACGTCACACTCTCCGGCGCTACACATACGCTCACAGCGCACTCGTCCAATAGCCCGCTCCGCGTGGGCGTACACGAAGCGTCCGCAGGCGCAGCGCTCGACCTGCATGCGACGACATCGAACGGCGGCGCGGCGATCGCGCTGCCGCCCAATTTTGTGGGCACGTTCCGCGCGCAGACTTCACTTGCGGGTGTACAGCTCCGGGCAGACGCGGGGAAGCTCGAGGGCGTGGAGTGGAATAAGCAGAAGACGCAAGTGCATGGGCGGATTGGGCGCGAGGCACGGGGTAGCGTCGTGGTTGAGACGTCGCTAGGACCTATCGACCTGTCGGTCTCGTGAATGAGGTTTTGCTCTGAAAATGTACGATCCGAGTCGACCTCCTGGTGTCGTGCGTGTGATCATCAACGCCACACATCGCTTGCCCTTCGGATGGCTGCGCGTCGAGCGTCATCCGCAGTCACCGAGCTCTGTCGACGCGTGCCTGCGCGACTGTGCGATGCCTGCGCCTGACCATGTGCCTGATCGCCCACTGCGGATCCAATGTACTTTCGATCGGCGCATGAAGGCGATCCGGTATCAGTCCGCCGCGGCCTGCTCATTCACCAAGGTCCAGAAAAAGGTGTGAATCGATGTGTGGATATGGTGAGGCGGTCGATATTTACACAGGTTATCAGGTAGAGCAAGCCTTTCCAGAGCTCGCCAAGCACTATGACTCGTACTCTATGGTCTTCAAGGACGACAACGGCGAGGTCTGTCGCTCCAGTGTGAGACCTGCCCGTCTCTCATGTAGGTTGCAGGTGACCGACATCTCAAGCGACAACAGCCTGGGCGATGCGATCCAATACTTTCAGACCAGTCTTACCAACACTCCTGCGTCATCTAGCGCGTCAGACGTGTCAACGTTTTCGGACGCCAGTGCCGCCCGCCAGCCCATCATCGTTCAGATCGAGATCATCGTAACCTACGACGATAGACTCTCGGACATATCAAGAACGGGTTCGAGCTCCTCTCTTGACAATGAACACCACGGCTCGGTCACTCTCAGCGCGTTTACGCATCACCCAACTGGTAGCTGGCGGCTCGATGATGATCAGGTCACGATCACAGGATGACGATGTTGCTACTCGAGTCCGTACTATATTTGCAAACTGATGCTGTGCGTTCATGTCTCCTGGGCATCACATTTGTCTTGTCCATGTGTTACCTTGGCGGGTGATGAAACTTGCCGCAGTTGAGAGGGACTACAAGTATTAGCCGTTATACCCTTTTCGATGGAGGGCACAACAAGTCTCTGGTAGTATATCGGTTAGTACACCCGCTTGTCATCTCTCCATCCGGGAATGCGCGGGAGAGCCGGGTTCGACTCCCGGCCGGAGAGACCATCATTTTGGCGCGACTTTTATGGCTATTCGAGTAAAGGAACGACGAGAAACGACGCGGCCGAGGAGGTGGATGAAGTACAAACTCGATCAAACTGGATGATTGGGGTTCTGTTTTGCTCACGTTGTATCGACCACATGAACAACGCATCGAATGACAATGACGTGAGTGTACGAGCACGATACGTACTCTCAACGCCCAGTCGTGGAGTACTCGGTCGAGTAATTTAGCCACGCGCACTGGGGCACATCGACAAATCCTCCCGACTTGGGAGGGTAGTCGATGTAGCGCACCGGTCCGTTCTTGCCCGAGACAGGCTTCCATGTGCCCGACTTCTTTACCGCCGCCAGAACCGTCTGATAGTTGCGTGCAGAAAGGTACGCTGCTTCAGGGTTCGGGTTGTGCTGGCGCACGAACGCTCCAAAGTAGGACGTGCTCGTTTGCACCGTGTAGAGGTCGGCTGCCACGCGAATGCGGCCGAGGTTGCCGAACACGTTCGGACCATCAGAGCTGTGGTAGCGGAAGTACGGCTGGCTTGGATCGTCGTTCGCGGGTCCGCCGAGGTTGTTGGGGTCGTAACCATCGTACGTTCGCTCCATTTGATAGAATCAAGCGTCCGCTAACGCTCCTGACGTAGCACCCGCGTAAACCGTGGCCTGATCGATGCACCGGAACTCGATGTCGGTGGAGACCCGCGCTGATACGTTGAACGCGTCGAAGGTGACGTTGCCCGTGTCGTAGTACGGGAAGAGGCCACTGTCGATGATCTGCTGCGCCGCCGGCGCACTAATCCCGAGAGATGCCTAGATGCCCGCGAGCTCCGACGTGACCGGTGTCTTCGGGTAGGTCGCGAACGACGCCCCTTCGTCTCTTGTGGTTCCAAAGATGACGGGGACGTGTGCGGTGTCCGGGTTGGGAGCGATGACGTTCAGACGTGCGTGGGGAACGTACAGTCCGTCCTGGACCACGTATTGGGAGAGCGTCGGTTGGCTACTCAGTGTGAGGGCACTCACACCCTGGAGACATGCGATCTGCGCGTCCAGTGTGGCGTTCGTGCATCCCGCATCCTGGAAGATGTATTTTCCCCCGGCCGTCCAAGACTGTGCGATAGTGTCGTAGTCCGAGTAAGGAGTCGCATAGTCGCCAGTCAACCCGAGACCAACGCCACCGCCCAAATTGGACATGGCGACGGCGCCCTGGAAGTGGCCGATAGCAGGAGGAGAGCCCAGCAAGGTGCGCACAGAGCCGGCGCCGGCGGAGTCGCCCATGATGGTGATCCTGCTGGGGTCGCCTCCAAACTTGGCGATGTTCGCGACCGTCCACTACGTAAAGCTTCAGTTGGGGTCATGGGCACAATGCACGAGAGATCAAGCAACCTTGAGCGTTGTGACTTGGTCACCAATGCCAAAGTTGCCCGTGATGTTTGTCCCCGGGACCGCGAAGAAACCGAGAGTACCCAGACGGTAGTTGATCGTGACGGTCACAATGTCCTCGCGGGAGGCCAGGTTGCCGCCATCAGTCCCGGGGTCGGCGCCTGATCCATCGACGAAGCCGCCGCCGTGAATGTAGAACAAAACCGGTCGAAGGGCGGTATTGGAATTTGCCTTTGGGATGTACGGTGTCTGGATGTTGAGGAAGAGACAATCCTCGGCCCCCGCTCCGAACTGAGCACACTCAGAGCCATAAGCCGTCGCTTGAAGGACCTGGCCCATACCGGAGTAGAGAGCCGAGTGTGCGAAGCGTACGGGTGGGTTCGCGTAGCGGATACCGAGATATCGGAACAATTTTTGGTTGCGGAAGCCGACGTAGGTATTTCCGGCAGCGGCGAGGGCGAGCGTGTTCGAGGTGGTGGCGACAGCATTGCCAGGTTGGCTCTGGCTCGAGGACTGCGAACAGAGGATGGGGAGCTTCTGGCCCGTATAGACGGGGTCGTTGGACTTTGGGAACGTGAGAGCCTGGCTCGGCGTGTCGACGGCAACGATGCCTCCGTCGATGTAATACGCGCTAAGCTTGGACGCCCGACCGGCGTATTTTATATAGTTGAATTGAGTGACGAAGTCGGACCTACGGGGACTCGGCTTAGCGCGTCATGTGAATCGAAGGTAGACAGGACGACGCACGCGTGGGCTCGGATGGACGCCTTGCTCAGTAGGGCCTCGCCGATAGCGGAGCACGCAGCGGCACCTGTGGAGAGGGTTTTCGCGTCGAGGAGAATGGCGCCGAGGTGGTTCACGTCGTCCGTTGCGTTCAAGTTGTTCTGGTACAGTAGGCTCAACGACGTCTTTGCATTGGTGACTGTCGGAGACTGGACAGTGGCCGCGCTAGCCACGCCGGCCGCCAGACAAAACAGACACAGAAAGAGTGGCCGCGCCATGGTTCCGAGGACGCATGCCTGGCTCGTGGCAGCTATAAACGCACCGATCGGGAACGTCTCGGGGCAGGAGGAGAAGGAGAGTCTCGTGTTGAACTGCAAAGGCGTCATGCCGGGCCGGTCACAATCACAGTCCTCTGCGTCTTCCTCTGTTACGTCCACCATGTCTTCCTCTGTTACATCCAATCACCCTTTGATCCAACGAACGGCTGCGCGCAGAGTGGGCACGACTTCCGAGTCTTTATATCAATGTGGATGTACACCTCCAAGACTGCCTCTGCTTCCCCTATGCCCATGACGGAGCTTCTTGCTACTCATAAACAATCCACTAAATTGGACTCCCTAATCAACGATGGGGATCTTGCTCCTCTCCTCCACGGAGGAACGCTCTTATACTCTCGTTTCAGCCAATACCCTCGAGTAGCAAGCTGTCTTGCGTGCTGTTTGCAGAGAATGGTGTAGTGCCGCAGTTACGGATCTCCGGAATAGCCGTCATATGTACACCGCCTGTTGCGTGCACTCAGGTCGCTGTGCAATCTTTGTGTTTCTAAGCCCGCGGCTATGTTCTCGCCAACTCTGCCGGATACTCATGATAATTGCTGTCAGGATTGACACAGCAGAACGCTACATCCGCGGTTGACCACAGTCGTCGAAACTGAGTGACCACGAATCTCCCTATGCTTCTGCAATAGAACTCCCGTCGAAGACCATGTGATCAAGTGACGCAAACGTTCCGCACGGCTGCGTGTTGTAGAAAATGAAAAAGTGGGCCGTTGCACTGGAGTGCACGATGAGACTCTTCATGGTCTGTAGTACCGGCACAAGCTCTCTCATATCTTTGAAAGCATCGGTGTATGTTGCATGCAGCGCTCCAGCAGAGGAAGTGAGTGGTTCAACTGTGAGTGCCAAACGGTCCTGCGGAGTTCCAAGCCGGAGTGTGCCCGTAAGCAAGCTACTCTGAGCAAGGCTACACCGCGACATGAAGCACTTGAGGATCTGGGAACGGGTAGCAATGTGTCCCTCGAGGATCTGCGGAGCTTGCCACGGTCAGGTGCCCCATCCAACGCTCAGGTGATACGCTTCGGATGGGACAGGGAGAGCTTGAAGGAGAGCCAACATCCAATCCGGGCTGGCGCGCATGAACACGGACCGAAGATTTGGAAGGCAGACTGGGTCGAAAGGCTCGCGGGGAGCGCTATTGGAGATATAGTCGATAGAGAGCGCCTCGAGACGCGGGGCAGCCTGCAGGAGGCAGAGCAGGCCGCGACTACTGATCAAGATCACAACGCAACTGAGGCTGAGCGACCGGAGAGCGGGCAGCTGTGGGAGACTACCTTCTCGGATGGACACGCTCTGGTGCGCCAGGCTGCTGAGGGTATCCGCCTGGCCGCCGAGGAATGCAGAGGAGATGCGGTAGCGATGGGCGGACCCCCGACTGATGCATAAAGACCGCAAGTGCGGCATCGATGCGTCAAACATGTCCTGCATGAAATCCATGTTGGGCAGGGGGGTCGTGATGGTGATTCTGACCCGACGTGCCCGTGGCGCAAGGCGAAGGAAGCACTCGTGAACGATTCGCCAAATGCGCGAGTCAATCAGATAGTTGATGGAGAGAGGCCCGTTGCGGGAGCGGTCTGCACATAGCGCACCCCATTCCGAGGACTTCCACGGGCCGAGTCCGATATGGGACCATAGAACAGGCATCGAGAGTGCGAGCGCTCGGAAGTGAGAGCATGCGCTCGCCATGGGCACCCATTCTATGATGTGTTTTGGATGCTGCGGGGAGTTTGGGTGCGACTCTGGGTCTTGTTCGGTGTGGGCGAGACACTCCAAAACAGCGCAGATGATCTCCGAGGGCAGGCGACAGGCGAGCACGTTCCGGTGGGTACGCAGGGCGCAGAGTGCGTGTACTGATTGGCGATCGTGAGCGGCAATCTGCCTCTCCACGGCCATAAGTTCGCCCAAGAGAGATGGTGGAAGCGGCATCGAGGTTGAGGTGGAAGGGCAAGAGGCAACGCACAGCCGCAATCGTGGCGTGCTCGTCATCATGTCGTGCACAGCCTCTGCTTGATGTCATTGGGCCTACACAAAAAGCAAGGCAAGGGCAGTGTTGGATAAGTATGTGTAGCCACCTACCAGGTCCTCCAAAAGAAAGCATGTCCTTAGGATAACAAGAAACATAATCCGCATAATCAGCATAAGAAGTACGTGCAAATAGTGAGCTACATGGGGGTATGAGCGAGAGATGAATGGTACAAATGGATGTGTGGGGCGTAGCGCGTCGTCGTGCATAGCGTGGCATATCGTAACAGCAGCAGCAACCTCCCTCCTACGTCGGCCACCCAGCAACGCGCCTCGCCGCGCCGCCGCCGAGCCGGCCCACGACGCCCCACACGGCGTTCGTGCCGTCAAAGCCCTCGCCGTGCGCGCCGAGCGCGTTGAACGACTGCCACGCGAGGCGGTCGTACGCACCGGGCCCGCCCGGCACGCGCTGCAGCAGGTGCGGCGCGAGCGCGAGGACGACCGCCGCGCCCGCGCCCATGCACAATAGTACATGCGCCGCGCTGCCTGCAATCGGGTGCACCGCCCACGTCCGCTTCGCGACCGTGTTCAGCGGCGTGGGCTCCAGGGGGGCAGAGGCGACGAGCCCGTCGAGCACCGCGCACGACGCGCCGAGCTCGCGCGTGAGCTGCGCCCACGCCGCGGGCGCGCCGGCCGGGATCGGTGCGGGCGGCGCGTCCGCGCCGGGGTGCGTCTTGGCGAGCACGGCCGCCGCCGCGCGCTGCACGCGCTCGTCCTCGTCGTACGCGGGCGGGAGGTCGTCGCGCGCCTTACCCTTGGGCGGGTCGGTCTGCGTCGGCGCGCTCACGCGCGCTGGCGGCGGGTCCGTCTGCACTTCCATCTCGCGCGCGGGCGGCGAGGCTTGGGTGCCGAAGGAGGCGCGCGTGATGACGGGCGGCAAGTCGGTTTGGGTCGAGGACGAGGACACGGACGAGGAGACGTCGTACTGCGTGTAGGCGTCGCTGTACTCGTGCACCTCCTCGATCCGGATCGTCTCGACCTTGTTCACGCGGCTGGAGACCTTCTGTAGGAGACCATCAGCATGCTTTCAGACATGACAGATGCTAGTCCTACCTTCTTCTTCCGGGTGATGATGGTCTGGATCTCCGTCTCGTCCTCGCTGCCGGAGCCGGAGCCCTCCTCAGGCGCGACGACCGTCTCCGTCTCCGCCGCATCGTCCTCGGCGTCGTCGTCCCAGCGCTCCGCGCCCATCATGCGCTCCATCTCCGCGCCGAGGCTGCGGGACATGGTCGCCTCGCGGCTCGGGCCCGTGCTCGCGGCGGCGGCGGCAGCCGCACTCGTTGACCGGAGCTCGTCCATCTCGAACCGGAGGCGGTCGATCGTCTCCTTGAGCATCATGTTCTCCTGCTTCTGGTCCTCGAGCGCGCTGTGCGCCTGCGCCGCGCGCGCGAGGTCCGCCTCGAGCGCGCCCACGCGCTCGTCGTACTCGTCGCGCTCGCGCGCCCACTTGCCCGCCTCCGCGCCCGCCGCCGCCGCGCCGTCGCGCAGGTCCTTGAGCTCCGCGTCACGTGCACGCAGAAGCCCACGCATGCGCTCCGCCTCGGCGCACTGCTCCTGGTACTGGCGGTTCAGGCCCTGGTACGTCGCGCGGCTGGCGTCGAGGGACTTGCTGAGGCGCGCGACCTCCTGCTCGAGGCCCGCGATCTGCGCGCCCGCGGAGCGGTCCTTGGCGCGGAGCTCCTGCGCGTCGCGCCGCGCGGCGGCGAGGTCCGTGTTCGCCTCGTCGAGCGCGCCCTCGAGGTGCTCGAGCTCCGACTCGTGCTCGCCCATTTTACGTGCCAGGGTTTCTTGCGACTCGCGCAGCTTGCGCTGCAGCTCGTCGCTCGCGGCCTTGAGCGCGGCGAGCCGCGCCTCGTCCTCCATGCTTGCCGTGCTCAGCGCGCCCGCGCGCGCGGCGTACAGCGGCACCGCGTCCTCGTCGTCCGAGCTGTCGTCGCCGCCCGGCAGCGCGATGCTGTTCAGCTCGGAGAGGTCGAGCGGCGTCATCGTGTAGTCCTGGCGCGAGCCGGGGCGCGACGGCGGCCGCGAGATGCGGCCCGGCGGGCTGAACGCGCCGGCCATGCCGACGAGCGGCTCGGACGCGGACGCGGTGAGCGGGGGCGGCCAGCCGCCAGCGCTGCTCGTGCTCGAGTTGGAGCGGTGGGCGCGCGCGCCGGCGCCGCGGAAGGCCGAGGGCGAGGCGGTCGCGCCGGACTGTGGGTGCAATTTAGCACGCAGTATTACGCTCCTGAAGATGAGCCTACCTCGTTATCAGAGAGCACGCTATGCCCGTCGAGGCTCCGGCGGCGCGAGGGCGGCACGGGCTTGGACGGTTTGGACCACGACGACGGCGGGCCGGTGAGGGGCGCGGTGCGCTGGCGCTTGTCGAGCGCCGAGTGCGTCGGCGTCGCGGGGACGTTCGCAAACTGCGGGAGCGGGCCGCGGCTCGGCGGGCGCGCGACGCTCGAGTCGCGGGAGCCGGCGCGGGAGCCGGCGCGCGAGTGGCGGCCGCGGTGGTCCGGCGGCGCCTGCTTCGCGCGGGCGGCGACGAGCTGGAGGAGCATGTCCGGCGTGGCGTCGATGTTTGGATTGGCCTCCAGTACGTCCGCGAGCCCGGCCTCCTCGTCCGGCTCGAGCAGCGCGGTCCCGTACTCGAGCGCAAAGTCGCGGAGCAGCCCGACGAGCGCGTGCCCCGGCACGGCTGGCGAGCCGTCGGCCGTGACGGTGTGCTCTGGGTGCGCGTAGAACGTCTCGTATAGCTGGTCGTGGATGTCCGCGACGAACTCGCTCTGTGCGGAGTGAGTGCCCGGGGTCGATGTATGCGGCGGGGATGCGCACCTCGGTCGGCTCGGGATCAGAGTCCATCGTTGTATGCGGGCGGCGGCGGCGGCGGCGGCAGCGGCGGCGGTGGTGGGTGAGGGTCGGGATGGGAGGATGTGGAGGTCGTGGTGGCCGGGACCGAGGTCGCTCTGGCAAGAATCGAAGGCGCGCGGGCGGTTGTGGTTTGTTTGTGGACGACCGAGGACTACGCTCATGGTCCCGCTCGCACGCGCTCAATGGTCTACTCATTGTCTCCCACATATCGTCTTATAGGCATACACGACTCATTCATGTGGACAAAGAAAATAGACGAGGCTATACAAGTTGGACGGAGCGGGCCGGATTCGGACGGCGGGCGGCACATGACCGCGCCTGATCTGATCGCCCGATGACGACGCGCCGTCGCTCAGGACCGCGGGCACGCGCACCGGTCCCCCTCCTTGACGTCCTTGAGGGCCTGTGCTTATATCAGCATCTACTCACCCCTGTGCGCCAGCACAAGGCCCGCACCGTCTCGATGTGCTTGCCGCAGCCCTGCGAGGAGATCGCGTGAGCAAGAAGGCGAGGACGAGACCGCGCGGGTACGCACCGCCCAGGTCGTCTTTCCGCACGTTCCGCAGGCCGTGGCGTAGCACGCGTTGGTGAGGACAGCAGTGGTGGTAGCGATCATGGCGAGTGTAAGGATGAAGATGGAGAGGCGCTAGGTGGCTGTGTCGACTGAGGAGGCACAAATGCCGGGGGATGTCGTGCCCATCCCGCACACTTCCCACTCAAATATGCGCAGGCCCCCGACCCACAGCACACAAGCACTGACCGAGCGTGTATGTCACCGCAGGACTAAGCCCACGTGAGCGCACACATCCCGCACGTGCAGTGTCGCGTGCGCCACATCGTCCCTTGTTCCGCGCGATGGACGTCGAGGACGAGAAGAAGGCGTTCGACGCCGAGGCGGGCTTGGACGACGCGTTCACTTCCTTCCCGGACCCGGAGGAGGTGATGGCTATCCAGGCCCAGCTCGGCCGCAACTGGATCGTCAAGGTGTGTCTCTGCACATTCAGCGGAGTGTGTCTTAACGGACGACAGATGCCCAAGTACCTGCTCGAGCGCTGGGCGCAGGTGACGCAGGCGCAGGTCCCGCTCGCGACGATCCGGCGTTACCCGAACGACCGATTCTTCCTCGTCGTCCCGCGGGACCCCGCGCCGCCGCCGGGCGGGCGCATCGAGGACACGCACGACGTCTTCGAGCTCGACGTCGTCGCGCGCGAGCCGCCGAACGCGTACGTCGTCGCGCAGCGGCCCAAGCCCGGCGCGGACCCGCGCACGCGCGCGCGCGACACCGCGCTCCACGGCCGCGTCGGCGTCGAGATGAACGCGCGCCCGCGCCTCGGCGCGGACTATGCTGCGCGCATGCGCGAGCGCACGCGCGCGGCGGACACGCCTGCGCGCACCGTCCTGCGCATGGACGCGGACGCGGTCGGCGGACAGGGCCAGCTGAACCGGATGGCGAGCGGCGTCGCGCACGTCTCCGAGCGGCCCGACTTTGTCGTGCGTGCGCTTCCCCACGACTATCCTCGCGTGCTGACATCGCGCAGAAAACCAAGCCGAAGCCGGCCAAGGGCCAGTTCGAGCGCATGGCGCGTATCCCGCGCAACCAGCTCCTCGACATGCTCTTCGGCCTCTTCCGCACCCAGACGCACTGGCCCCTCCGCGCACTCCGCGAGCGCACGCAGCAGCCAGAGCAGTACCTCAAGGAGGTACTCACCGAGGTCGCCAGCCTCCACCGCTCGGGCGAGCACGCCGGCAAGTACGAGCTCAAGGCCCAGTTTGCGCAGGACGGCACAAAGGGCGAGGCGGAGCTGTACACCAAGACCGAGTTTGGACAGGTCGAGGACGGCATCGATGAGGATGAGGACGACGACGAGGACGAGGATGATATGGAGGAGGTTGGTTAGCGTATGAGATGTTTATTGTAAGTCTTGCGACAAACCCGGCTTTCGGACATGTTGTCTTTGCCGCGACACCACGATCGCGTCAAACCGTTCTGCACTTTCATTATATGATAGCGGCTCTCCATCTTACAAGGTCACATCGGCCAAAACGCAGTTCTCCAATACATTCATGCAATGGTCTATCCAGTCGCAGGGATGCACCACATCTGGGAGCTCATCCGGATTGGCCACTTGGACCTACACGTTCCCACATGTCAGCTGAGGTCATCCTCTCGCCGAACACACGCACACATTTGCCCCATGACCTAGACTGCTCCGCTGGAGGCGCCCCATCGCGTATGATGAGAGGAACCACGGTCCCGTCCCAGCGCTCCTGCCCCATGTAGGCACCCATCGGCCACAAATGCAGCACCGGTGGTGGGGTGGCCCTGCCCCGGAGCGCTTGGTATCGATACACAAAAGCGTAGAAGCCCTCGCAGGGCTGGCACTGGATGTGGAGATGCGGGACGAGGCGCCGCGGGGGCCAGTCTCTATTCGGCGGCCGCCGTGCCGGAAAGCCGCGACGGGGACTGAGCTCGAAGTAGAGGTGCTCCAGTCCAGGCATGGCGTCTCCGCTGAGGCAGTCCAGATATGTCTGCTGGACGTCGTCGGGCGGCGCATAGATGAGCGTCGTAAGGCGTGGATACGGCCCGCTTGCCAAGATGTACGTAGGCTCCAGGCCGAACGACGTCGAGTCCGCCACCACCGCTAGCGTGCGGAGTGTCGCCGCGCACAGCCCGCACGCGGTCGTTAACGCGAAGCGCGCCTCGAGCCGTATACGCGACGACACGGCTCTGTTGCTCGCACCGTCGTCGCGGCCCCCGCTGGTACGCAGCAGACTCTGAAACACCAGCGGCTCCTCTGGCTGCGAGGACGTCAGGCGGACGTGCAGATGCTGAACGCGGCGCTGCCCGGCCGGCACACTCCGGAGCGTGTGGCAGAACGCCCAGATGCCGGGGACGCTTGTCAGCCGGACGGTCGTGAAGCGGTGCGGCGCGACGAGGTGGCGGAACGTGCGAGACGAAGCTCGTAACGCGCATGCCACTTTCTCATCATCGGTGCACGCAAGGGCGAAGATGGGATCGAGGAGCTCGGGGGGAAGGCGCATGTCCCGGTTGCGCGTGCACGGGATCAAGTGATAGAGTAAGGACTAAGGAGAGAAATACGCGTGACGTGACGAGAACTTCTACTCTGCAACATCTCCTCGACCCCATAGATCCTCGACGTCCCCGCACTCGTATACCGTGGCAATAGAAATGGCGGCAAAATGATGGTCTCTCCGGCCGGGAGTCGAACCCGGCTCTCCCGCGCATTCCCGGATGGAGAGATGACAAGCGGGTGTACTCACCGATATACTACCAGAGACTTGTTGTGGATCCTATAGAATTGCTTATGAAGGCGATAGCTCATGATCTGAACTACGGTAACATAACCCCCATCATGGTGAGATGTGGACCACCTTCCGGAGCTATGGACCATAAGCGATGCTCATGATAAGAACGCACAGCGCTCATAGCGAGATGGGTTGGGTGCAGACTCGCAAGAAGTAAGAGAGAGAGGAGCAAAAGCGCGTGAAAAAGCTTGTCCTCAACGTCCTCGTCATGCACGTCACAACATCATAAAACATAGGCAAGACAAGACCTGTGATGTCAAACATACAGCCTATGTAACCCGTGCCTCCGAAGACAACACACGAAACGGTGGCGAATCCGGTGAGATCGAGCGCCAGATCTTCCTTCCGGCGGGGGCGGTTGCGCGATCGGTGCGCGGCTCGCCCGTCACCTTGCGACGCTTTTTTGTGTCATCCTCCATTCACGAAAGTACGTGCATGATATCTGGGTTTATCTACTCTTGTTCTCACACCTTGTCTAGGTCTTCATCACTTAGCTGACAGCAGAAGCCAACACCTTCGCCTTCTCGATCTCCCTCGGCCCACCGCCTGCAACGGACTCCACTCGCTCCAACACTCGCCGGATACATAACATATCCTCCCTCGACAGCCGTTCCTCATGAACTCTCTCCCGCCCGACCACTTTCTTGCGCGCGTGTCCCCGCCGGCGGGGCCGCCCCCATCGTTCGGCGATGCGTTCGACACAGCGACGCTCGCTGCCCACGACTTTGACGTCGACGCCCGCACGGGCTTCATGCCGCCACAACCCCCGCTTGCCCGCCTTCCAGCCCAGTGGAACGCGTGGGAGGACATGCTCGCCGCTGCGTGTGCCGCGCCTCTTCAGCTCGCGACCAAGTCTGGTCTAACCGAAGAGGAGGCAGCCACTTCTGCGGCATGGCGTCAGCAGCTCATTGATGTATGTTGACCTCGTTGCTCAAGCATGATCTGTCCGGGACTGAATTTATCGACAGATGCCCGAGCTCGACGCCTCTGCCCTCGTCGGCGAGCGCATACTCCGGCGAGCACACCACGTCCTCGCCTGGCTCCTTCACTTCTTCGTGCACACCCTCCCACCGACCGCACCCGTGCTCTTTCCGCGGCCCCTCTCCCGCCCGCTCCTCGACGTCTGCGCGGCGCTCCAGCTCCCGCCCGTGCTGACGTACTCGGACGACGTCCTCTACAACTGGGCGCCCCTACCCACCGTGGCACCCGGCCCGCCGACGCCCGACGAGATCGGCGTGCAGACGACGTTCACACGTACGCGCGACGAGGCCGAGTTCTACCTCGCATCTGCGCGGATCGAGCTCCGGGGTGTAGCCGCGCTGGGGCTCATGTCAGCCATCGCGGACGAGGCCTTCATCGCGGATGACGTCGCGCTCTCTCGCATCGGCGTGTCGCTGCACGCACTCGCGGGGGTGATCGACACGCTCAGCGCGACGCTCCTCGCTGTGCGTGACGGGTGCGATCCAGGACGCTTCTACGGCGAGATCCGACCGTGGTTCAAAGGCGAGGACGCCGCGCCGGGCGGGCGACGCTGGGTGTTTGACGGCGCGACCCCGGCCGACGCGCCCGCGCTTGCGGAGCTGAGCGGCCCGAGTGCGGGGCAGAGCGCGCTCGTGCACGCGCTCGACATCTTCCTCGGCGTCGCGCCCGCGACGCACGGGGCGGGGCTGACCGCACCCACGAACGAGAAGCCGTTCCTGGAGCGCATGCAAGCGTACATGCCGCGGCACCACCGCGCGTTCCTCGCACACCTCGCCCGTGTGCCGACGCCGCTGCGCGCGCTCGTATTGCGCGAGCCTGTACTTGTGCCGCACTACGACGCAGCCGTTGCGGCGTTGAAGCGCTTCCGCGACGCGCACATGCGTATCGTTGCGCTGTACATCATCGGTCCCGCGCGGCGGGCGGCGGAGCAAGAGGCGGAGGAGCGCGGGCGCTGGCTGCCCGAGGGCGAGCTCAAGGGCACGGGCGGGACAGAGCTTGTGCAGTTTCTCAAGGGCGTGAGGGATCGTACGGAGGGTGCGATGATAGGAGGGTCATAAAGTGGCTACACGCAGGGTGTACAGATAGACTAGACTTTCTTTTCAATTTAGTTCTACGCTCCTTGTTTGATTACACAAGATTACGCAGCCTTACGTGCAACAGATGTCACAAAGCCTTCATTATGCGCTCGACAACGAGGATGACAAAAGCGGTATGCTCAAGAGGGCTCAGTCATCTTGTATGTACATCTGCCTCGTCCTGTCGTCGAAATGTCCTATCCAGTCGGAGAAGAGTGGCACACGCCTTACTTGAGTCTATACATCCGTCAGTCAGCAGTGGACCCAGCTTAATCTGGGCGAGTACTGTACTTTTTCGACGCGCACTCGTCCTTCCCATTCTTCGTTCTCATCCAACGCAAGACTGGGCGGCATATAGTTGGGCGTCATACGAAGTATGGTGTTCTGCCAATCACATGCTTTGGCATCTATATTCAGTGGCCACAGATGTAGAACTGGGCGGGTCGACAACGAGGCCTTCACAATGTCATGCGTGAGATAGAGGTCTGCAAGTTCGAAGAAAGCATGGCTAGGCTGACACTGGACATAGAAATGTGGGACAATCCGTTCTGGATTCTGTTCACTGAAAGCGGCCCACAGCATGGTTTCCTGGAAATGGCACCCAGGGGAACAGTAAAGATACCATCGCTCCAACTTGGGCAGGCTGTCGCGCGTAGAGCTTGTAAGGTATGACAGCCTCATGTCTTCAACGGGTCCATGAACAAGCGTCTTGAGGAGAGGGTACGTGGTGCCTTGCAGAATTATGCCGGGATCGCTTCCACTACGATCCGGTACCCTCAGCCCCAACGTCTGGAGCGTGGGTGCGCATAAGCGGCACAGAGATTGAACAAACTTCACAGGTTCCGGTCTGTTCGTCTCTAGCCGCGCGCTTTCACGCAGACGTGCGCCCTGTCCTAGCCTAGCGCTGCGAACCAGTACCCGATCCAGCCATCCTGCTTGCTTCACGGGCTGAGTTGGTTCCAGGCTGATGTGAAGGCCCTGAACGCGCCGCTGATCCACAGGAATCTCCAGAAGCACCTGACATAGTGCTCATGCGCTCTCGACGCTCTCTACAAGGACGGTGGAGAAGCGGTGTGGCTCGACCATGTGGCGAAACATCCGGCATGAAGCTCGTAAGGCGCACGCTGCTTTCCCGCCGTCGGTACACGCAAAAGCGAGGATTGGCTCGAGGAGTTCGGGAGGAACGCGCATGCCTGATAGGTGCCAGGGACGCCGGCGACGCGATCCTCATATATGTAGACCACAGAGCACAGCCAGTCACAGCACCGCCTCGGCTGAGGAGGTGTCAAGGGTGAAACGTACGACGTCTCTATTTTGGGGTGGCAACCAAAATTGGTCAATGCGGAGCTTCTCCATGCAGAGCCTACAAGTGACGGAACCACGGATACGGATCGTCCTCGAGATGCAAGCAGCCACTCGAGTATTAATGAGAAGTAATGCAAGGGCTACGTCTTTTGAGGTCCAAAGAAGAGAGTCGACCACGGTCCAAGAGGTCATCTTCCGATTATCGTTGTGTGTCACGTCGTCGTCGTATACGCGTACAGCTATGTGAGAAGTTGCGAAGCGTTATCTCCGGGTTTCAAGCGATCGCATTACAAGCAGACACATGCCAAACTATGCGCGTATCTGGGAGCTGAGACTTTCAGCAGAGAGGTACGAGGCCGAGTCATGCGGCCACACAGGCACATGACGGTGGGAGAAGGAGAGGGACGTGCATGACGTCACCCGCTGCCTCAGCGCTTTCCGATGAGTGTCCGAAACATGCGCCAACCTAATCCTATCGTCGCAGGAAAAAAAAAGGGAATCTTCACTCGTAACGGTTGTTTTGTTCGAAAAGCTTTGCCTTCGCTCTCCCCACTCATTACACACACGTGGTAAACTATTGAAACCCCTCCTCAGAAGCCTCCTCCGCTCACTGGGTGAATGCGATCCCGTCGAGCTGCGCTGCGAACGCCGCCGCCGCGCGCACGAGCGGGTCGCTCGTGTTGATCGTCGAGCCCGCGATGCAGTTCTTGAAGCCGAGCGCCGACGCGACGTTGCAGTTCGGCGCCGCCGAGCCGTGGCCACAGCCGCCCGAGCCGTTGGTCTGCGCGACGTCCGGACCAGCGCATTTGCCCGAGCTGAAGCCGCAGCA